>JALMGJ010000003.1:141881273-142131273 GCA_023362775.1 Charina bottae
CATTATTGCAAGGGAGCTGAGACGTTTTAATATCGATATAGCAGCACTCCAAGAAACTCGAAGAGCAGGAGAAGGACAGTTGAAGGAAGAAAAAGGAGGTTATACCTTCTTTTGGAAAGGACTGCCTGAACAAGAACGACGAATACATGGGGTAGGCTTTGCTATCAAAAACGACCTTGTGAAGCTCTTGTCAGAAGTTCCCACTGGGATTAACGAACGACTCTCAACTCTGCGAATAAAACTCGCCAAAAACCAACAGGCAACTATCCTAAGTGCTTACACACCAACACTAGATGCAGATGAGGATATCAAGGGAAAATTTTATACCCAGCTGGACACCATCTTATCAGAGATACCAAAGGAGGATAAAATTATCCTCCTGGGCGATTTCAATGCAAGAGTTGGGCGTGATTTTGATTTGTGGCCAGGGATCATTGGGAAAGAAGGAGTTGACAACAGCAACATGAATGGAATCTTACTTCTGACTAAATGTGCAGAGCATAACCTTGTCATTACTAACACAGTCTTTCGCCAGAAAAATAAATTTAAAACATCATGGAAGCACCCACGATCGAAGCACTGGCATCTTTTAGATTATGTAATTGTCCGTGCTAGAGATCGCTGTGATGTACTTCTCACCAGAGCCATGACAAGCGCCGATGACTGCTGGACAGACCATCGATTAATTTGATCCACGATGGCCATAAACATTGTCCCTCATCGTAGGCTCCAAGGAAGAAAACCAAGGCGTAAAATGAATACACTGGCCCTTCAAGATCCTATTAAATGAGCTTGCTTTCAATCAACTCTCAAGGAACATCTGCCTATGGAACTTGCTGAAAATGTTGAGGAACACTTGATTAAATTGAAGACTTCTATTATTTCAGCCTGTGAACAAACTATCGGATACCAGACTAAGAGACATCAGGACTGGTTTGATGAGAACGATAGTGAGATTGAAAATATTATTGACAAGAAAAGGAAAGCCTTCCAGATATGGCAAAAAGATATTAACTGTGCCATTAAGAAAAAAATCTACGCCAGTGCAAAGGCAGAAGTCCAAAGAAGAACAAGAAAACTTAAGAACATATGGTGGATAAAAAAAGCCCAAGAAACCCAACATTTTGCAGATGCTCATGATGCACGGGGCTTTTTTAATGCCATAAAGGCCATCTATGGACCAACAAACCATGGTACAAATCCCTTACGCTCAGTAGATGGTGCTAAACTTCTAAAGGACAAAGAGTCTATTGCACTGCGCTGGAAAGAGCATTACTACAATCTCCTTAATCGTCACTCTACTGTGGCTGATGAAGTCTTCTTGCAAATCCCGCAAAAACAAATAAGAAATGAGCTTGCAGTACCCCCTAGTTCGGAGGAAGTCAGTAAAGCCACTAAACAAATGAAAAACAACAAAGCTAGTGGACCTGATGGGATTCCTGCTGAAGTCTTTAAAGAAGGCAGGCCTGAACTTACACAACAACTTCATAAGCTCATCGAAAAAATCTGGATGAGGGAGGAGATTCCAGCAGACTTTAGGGATGCCATAATTATCACTCTCTTTAAAAAGGGTGATAGAACAGACTGTGGAAACTATCAAGGCATCTCCCTTCTAGCCACAGCAGGCAAAATCCTGGCAAAGATCATTGCAAACCGTCTCCTATCTGTATCAGAAGACATCCTCCCTGAAACGCAAAATGGCTTCCGCCCTTCCAGGGGAACAGTGGATATGATCTTCACTGCACGACAGCTTCAAGAAAAATGAAAGGAGCAAAACAGCCCTCTGTACATGGCGTTTATTGATCTGACTAAAGCTTTTGATACTGTAAATCGTACTGCTCTCTGGACCAACCTTCTGAAAATCGGATGCCCTGATAAATTTGTGAACATCTTGCAGTTACTCCATGACGACATGATGGCAACAATCCTGAATAACAATGGCTCTCAAAGCAATCCATTTAAAGTGGAATCTGGCGTTAAACAGGGATGTGTTATTGCTCCAACCTTATTTGCTATCTTCATCGCTATGATTATGCACCTTGTTGAAGAGAAACTTCCTACTGGTGTAGAAATTATATATCGAACAGATGGAAAGCTTTTTAATCTTAGTAGGCTGAAAGCAAAAAATAAGGTAATTGCAACTTCTGTTATAGAACTTCAATATGCTGATGATAACGTAGTCTGTGCACACTCCGAGGAAGATCTTCAAACTATCCTAAACATCTTTGCAGAAGCATATGAAAAACTCGGCCTCTCGATTAACATTAAAAAAACCAAAGTGCTTTACCAGCAAGTACGAACCAATCCCTCTGCAGTGCCATCAATCCAGCTTAAAGGTGTGTCACTAGAAAATGTCAATCACTTTTCTTATCTCGGCAGCCATCTATCTACAAAAGCCGACTTCAATGCTGAAATTCAGCATCACCTGAGCTCTGCGAGTGTAGCTTTCTCCCGAATGAAGCGTAGAGTGTTTGAGGATCGGGACATTCGCAGGGAGACCAAAATGCTTGTTTACAAAGCCATTGTACTACCAACCCTTCTGTACGCCTGTGAAACATGGACCCTCTACAAATGCCACCTCCAACTTCTTGAAAGATTCCATCAACGCTGCCTCCGAAAAATTCTGCAAATTACTTGGGAAGATAGGCGGACTAATGTTAGCGTATTAGAAGAAGTGAAAACCACCAGCACTGAAACAATGATCATCCAACATCAAATTCGCTGGACCGGTCATGTTGTTCAAATGCCTGACCATCATCTTCCAAAGCAGCTACTTTACTCCCAACTTAAGAATGGAAAATGGAATATTGGTGGACAGCAAAAGAGATTCAAAGATACTCTCAAAGCTAATTAAAAAAAAATGTAATATCAGCATTGAGAACTGGGAAGCCCTAACTCATGAGCATTTCAATTGGAGGTCAGCCTTTATTAATGGTGCTATGGACTTTAAACAAGCACGAGTACAGGGCGAAAAGGAGAAAAGAGCTAAAAGGGAGGCACGTCAGGCAAACCCTCATCATGACCGTCTCCCACCCGGAAACCTATGCCCTCATTGTGGGAGGTTGTGCGGATCAAGAATTGGCCTTTATAGCCACTTACGGATCCACTGTTAAAATTTTACCTTTGGAAGACAATCTTACTCGGCTATGAGTGATCGCCAATGAATGACTACAAATACAGATTCTGCTCAAACCAGAATTATTTTTGTTGGGGATATTGGATTTACAAATAGAAAAACACCTAGTTAGAATCATACAATATATGGTTACTGCAGCAAGACTTCTTTATGCACAATTTTGGAAAACTCAGATTTTACCAATGATACAAAAATGGTTGTTAAAATTGATGGACATGGCAGAAAATGATAAACTCACTTGTTTATTGTCTGTAGCTTGAATCATGTCAACTGGATTTCTATTTTCTCAGTGGAAACGTTTCGCTCCTTATCCAAGGAGCTTCTTCAGTATGAGCAAAGTTAGTAAGGGAATCCTTAAATATGTTTCTAGGTGGCTGTGTGATCTTGCACCTGGGGCTAGGTCATGGTTATTTTGAGATGTTATTTCTAAGTCCCTTTATCATCTAAAGGAGGATCGTTAAAAAAAGGTACCTAGAAACATATTTAGGATTCCCTTACCAACTTTGCTCAGACTGAAGAAGCTCCTTGGATAAGGAGCTTAACGTTTCCACTGAGAAAATAGAAATCCAGTTGACATGATTCAAACTACAGACAGTTCCACCTGGATGACTGAGAACCTTCATAGACACACTGGTGGACTATTTGCAAAATGCAGGAGGGGCGAAGCTTACATGAGGATTTGAAGATTAGGCTATAAATATAATGGGGTTATTAGACAAATAATTATTCTTATCTATTGCATGAAAAACTAGCACTTAGGATGGATTTTTTTGTTTTCATGACCAGGGATAGATTGGAAGTTACCTATGTTTCATATTTTTTCTTTTTCTTTTTCTTTTACTGTTCTACACTTTTTCTTTTCTTTTCTTTCCTTTTATTTTGTATTTCTATTTCTTTTTATGTTTCTAACTTTTAACTATGTATTGTAAAATTCTAATTAAAAAAAGTGCAGAATGCCATTGTATTCAAATAAAGCATCTTTGGATTACATAGTTTGGTCCAAATCATCATCATCATCATTGGCGATCACTCGTAGCCGAGTAAGATTGTCTTCCAAAGGTAAAATTTTAACAGTGGATCCGTAAGTGGCTATAAAGGCCAATTCTGGATCCGCGCAACCTCCCACAGTGAGGGCATAGGTTTCCGGGTGGGAGACGGTCGTGATGAGGGTTTGCCTGACGTGACTTCCTTTTAGCTCTTTTTTCCCTTTCACCCTGTACTCGTGCTTCTTCAAAGTCCATAGCGCCATTAATAAAGGCTGACCTCCAATTGAAACGCTCATGAGTTAGGACTTCCCAGTTCTCAATGCTGATATTACATTTTTTTTAATTAGCTTTGAGAGTGTCTTTGAATCTATTTTGCTGTCCACCAATATTCCGTTTTCCATTCTTAAGTTGGGAGTAAAGTAGCTGCTTTGGAAGACGATGGTCAGGCATTCGAACAACATGGCCGGTCCAGCGAAATTGATGTTGGATGATCATTGTTTCAATGCTGGTGGTTTTCGCTTCTTCTAATACACTAACATTAGTCTGCCTATCTTCCCAAGTAATTTGCAGAATTTTTCGGAGGCAGCGTTGATGGAAACACTCTACGCTTCATTCGGGAGAAAGCTACATTTACATGTATATAAATACATATATATAAATACAATATTTCTCCAAATATACTAGCAGTGTCCATCTGAAATACTATTAGTATTCCAATCTGTTTCAGATGATTCCAAATGTATGGTATTTTAAATTGATACTTGAAGAGCATTTCTAAGATTATTGGTTATTTGTATGGATTTTTGAATAAAGAGGTGGAATGGTAACAAATCAATGGTTTGATCTTCAAGAATATTAATTATTTCTTATGATGATTAGATGTATTAATTCAACATAATAGCTTTTCCCCATATTTATGGATATCTCAGAATGTTCAAAAACTGTTGGCTGTCATCTTCATTACACTGAAATTTACAATGATGGTAAATACGTTTATATAACTACATTAGAACTTGTCCTTTAATCCAGCCATATCATAAGGATCACTGCTATTGGTACTTGCCCTCTGTTCTTGCCCAGTAGGTTGTTTTCACTTGTGGAGCTCATCTTCCAGTATAATGTTGACCTTGTCTTGGTTATGAAAGTGCATTTGATTTTCTTGTCAAAATAGCGGAGTGGGTTATTATTTCTTGGGATCATATTTAGTCTGATCCTGCATCAATGAGCTACCCATGATGACTTTTTTTCTTGAAGGTATAGCTCATAATGTTATTGAGAGAAGGATGAGATTTGCCTATTGATCTCAACACAATTTACACAGGATCTCCTCCAGTGGTTTTACACTGAATGCCAAATTCCTACGTTCAGCCACGCCATTCTCAGCTGAACTATGTGGGTTAGTTCTCCTATGCACAATGCCCCTTCTACGGAGCCATTGCTGAAAAGTCCCACTCAGAAACTCTGTACCCCGGTCAGTTTGTAAACTACACACCTTTGTGCTATATCTACGTTCCACAAACTGCACCCAGTTTCTAAACTTTTCAAATGTTTGTCTTTTAGCTTCCAATAGGTAACAGAACCCAAATCTTGTGTAATCATCTACAATGACTAAAACATATTTAGCACCCCCTATTGTAGCTGGTAATGGACCAATTAAGTCAGCGTGAACTAATTCAAAACATTTATGTGACTTCCTATCACTGAATTTGCTCACAGGAAATACCGTTGACTTTGCAACCTTACAAACTGTGCAATCCAAATACACTTGGCACTTTTTCAATTCCATTCCAGAACTTGCTTCTAACACCTTTTCAATCACTTTGAAACTCGGATGCCCAAGCCTTCTATGCCACAGGTGCTCACATGAATCATGTGTTGGCTTATTAATTGTAGCTAAACCATGGCCTCTGCTTGTCCTGGTTTGAACTATTTCATAAAGACAGTTTTGCAAAATACCTTTGCCACAAACAATGTTATCTTTCATAACAATACATTCATTATTTCCAAACTGTACAGTATAACCCTGTTTATCCAATTGTGACACACTAATTATATTGTACTCCAGTTCAGGTACACACAACATTGATAATTCAATATTTAACCCTGGTACATATACAAATCCCTTACCAGTCACAGATGCAATGCTTCCATTAGCTAGAGTAACATGATCTCTATCAGCCTGCCTAAAACTCTTAAACATCTGTCTGTTATTTCCTATATGCTGACAAGCCCCGCTGTCAAGTAAAAATGGTCCCTTTAAATCTTGTTCTACACTTGAACTAATTAAAGACAACTGTGCAGCGTCTCCCGGCTTGGAGATTTTCAGCTTGGCCTTCGGCTTCTGTTTCTTATCACAATCCCGCAACAAATGCTTTTGTGATCCACAGCAAAAACATTTTTGCTTTACAAATAATACATTGTTTTGGTTATCAGAACATTCCTTAACAAAAACACAGTTTTGCTTAGACCTAATTACATTAGAACACTGCTTTCTTCTTTGCTCTTCTTCCAAAAGCCTGCCAGATAAGTATTTTATGGTCAAATCTTCCTCAGATAATGACTCGAAGCTAATTGCCAAAGTATCCCATGTTTAATTTGGAGAACTGAGAACTATATACACTTTATTAGCTTCTGTAAATGGCATACCTCTCTGAGCCAACTCCTGAAACAACTCTGTCATATAATGCAGGTGATCCTTAATATTATCAGATACACCTAATCTGGCATGATAAAGGTTCCTTGTTAGTAAAACCTTACATAACGGTGAGCTTCTTAGATAAACATTCTTTAAAGCTTCCCAACACTTATTGGCTAACAGACAGTCTCTAACATAACACAATTGGCTATCTTCCAGACATAAAATTATGCTTGCCAATGCTCTATCGTCCTTTAGAGCAACTTCTTCATCGTCCAGGTCTGGGTCAGGGCAAAGTACACTCCTCCAAAGCCCTTCACGCCGAAGATACATTTCCATTTTATATGCCCATGACGAATAATTATTGTCATTCAGTCTTTCCAGAGGAAAACCTCCCCCGACTGCCGGCAACATCTTCGCTGTGCTCATCTGTCTTCAGCCCCTTCTGGGCAGACACTGATGATTAAAGACACAGACCTTATCTGAATGTCCTCCAGCTGCAAAACAAGCTTAGGGGAAAAAAAACACGCAGGCACGGAACCTGTTAAAGCTCCAAATCACTCCAAATAGCCACATAACTCCTGGATAGGCTTCCAAAGCTTCCAGCTCACAGACTGCACACGATCCACCGATCCACAGCCAGTGCAAAGCCTTCCGTCGTCTATGGCTTCTCTTCCGCCTCTGGGCCCGTAACCTGTCGGGGCGCGTGGATGGAGCGGCCTGCTTCTCTCTCCTAGGCACCAGTGATCCAAGTACTATACAGTAAATAGACTCCAAACAGAAGTTATATCAAATATCCTATTTACTTTATATACATACGTATTTACAGATCACTTCCACAGGTAACAAAATGATACACCATCAACTATACAGCATTCACGAGGTAAAATGGGAATAAAATGGAATACAGAATATCTCTGCTTTTATAGTCAAACTGACCAATCACATTATAGGTCAATCTCGTTAACTACCACTCCCAACTTAACTCTTAGCACCTGTTGTATGAGTCACACATTGACACATCATCCCTACAACAATGGCTGCTAATTGGGTGACACTGCAGAATATTTCACCTCTCACCTAGAAATCAAGCCTCTCTGTATAATTCATATCTAACAGTAAATTCCTGGGTTTATCAAACCCCAACACTGATGTTAAATAGAATGGAGAATAAAGCTGACCTCTAAGGAAAAACATTACTCATCTACCATAGAAGAGACCAGTAAAGTATATTGTCTGATGTACAATGGCAAGACAACCAGCATGAAGAGGAAAGAGCTGACATGATTGCTCAAATCCTGTCAGATGGAAGAGATTGTCTAAAGTTCCTTCTTTTTATCCAATGTGTCCTGTCTACCATAATATCATATTGTTGTTTTTTGTTTGTTTATTCGTTCAGTCGCTTCCGACTCTTCGTGACTTCATGGACCAGCCCACGCCAGAGCTTCCTGTCGGCCGTCAACATCCCCAGCTCCCCCATGGTTGAGTCTGTCACCTCCAGAATATTATCCATCCATCTTGCCCTTGGTCCGCCCCTCTTCCTTTTGCCTTCCACTTTCCCTAGCATCAGCTTCTTCTCCAGGGTACCCTGTCTTCTCATTATGTGGCCAAAGTACTTCAGTTTTGCCTTTAATATCATTCCCTCAAGTGAGCAGTCTGGCCTTATTTCCTGGAGTATGGACTGGTTTGATCTTCTTGCAGTCCAAGGCACTCTCAGAATTTTTCTCCAACACCACAGTTCAAAAGCATCTATCTTCCTTCGCTCAGCCTTCCTTATGGTCCAGCTCTCACAGCCATAGGTTACTACAGGGAATACCATTGCTTTAACTATGTGGACCTTTGTTGTCAGTGTGATGTCTCTGCTCTTAACTATTTTATCAAGATTTGCCATTGCTCTCCTCCCAAGAAGTAGACGTCTTCTGATTTCCTGGCTGCAGTCAGCATCTGCAGTAATCTTTGCGCCTAGAAATACAAAGTCTGTCACTGCCTCCACTTTTTCTCCCTCTATTTGCCAGTTATCAATCAAGCTCATTGCCATAATCTTGGTTTTTTTGAGGTTTAACTGCAACCCAGCTTTTGCACTTTCTTCTTTCAAATTTGTCATAAGGCTCCTCAACTCCTCCTCGCTTTCAGCCATCAAAGTGGTATAATCTGCATATCTAAGATTGTTAATGTTTCTTCCAGCGATTTTAACTCCAGCCTTGGATTCCTCAAGCCCAGCACATCGCATGATGTGTTCTGCGTACAGGTTGAATAGGTAGGGTGAGAGTATACAGCCCTGCCGTACTCCTATCCAATATCATATTGTACTAGCAGATATATCAATAAGAGTCACTCCTTCTTGGCCTTTCTTATTCCAAGTACATTAAAAAGAATTCTGCCTATCCTCTACCAGCACTGGTTCAGTTGGTCTGCAGGTAAGAAATAACCAGGTGAGTTCAAAATAGATTGCCTATCATTGCATTTTAATGGAAGGTCTCTAATATAGAAATAATCCTGAATTTGACCTGACATCTATCCATATGCTGACTTCATAAGTATTTCACTTCTTCTCCAGCTCACCTGCAACTACATGCCAACCTGAAGCCTTTTCTACATGGCTGGTAGAATAGTGAATAGTGAATAGAATAGATTTCTTCTATCATGGAATCCTGGCTCCCACCAGCCTTAGTTTCAATTTAAACTTCTCAGGAAGGCAGGAATCATCTTGATAATCAAGTTCCCAAAGGGATGCCCAAAACTACTAATGTTTATCTCAAGGGCTATGAGCAAAGAAGTCTTTGGGGCTGGATGAGACTGGGAAATCATGAACGTGTAACTTAAGTTGTCCTAATACATTCCCACCCAGTTATCAATAGGCATAAGACACTGCTGCCTTAGGAGTATGGCCCAAAACTAAATAAAATAACACTAATAATATTCTTTTTAAAAGAAAGAGGACAGAAAACAGTAACTTTGGAGGTACAGGTCTGTCTCTGGAATTTTGATTTAACCTTTGTGGGATAACATTTTAAAATATATGCTTTTATAGATCAGCATTGCCCTCTTATTCCCTTGGCATTGAAAAAGCAGCTCCTTGTGAGATATTTCTAGAAAGACAGAGGCTATATCTAAAAATATCAGGTATCAAGGATGTTGTTTCCATAGCAGCAAAGCCTCTGGGTGCTCCTTCAAAGCATCCATACCTGTTGTGACTGGAAAAGGTAGGAATAGGATTACTGTTGCACTAATGCATTTAGACAGCAATCCTATACTGTATATACTTTCCTGAAAGGAAGCATGACTGAAATCAAGGGAATTTACTTCAGAACGAACTTGTGTAGATTTGCACTTTTTTTAAAAACAATAGTGAATTGAATACATATTTGATGAAGTCCCTTTTTAGGGAAGGTTGCTGAGAAGGTGATTGCACAACAGCTTCAGAGGATTCTAGATGAAGCAGATTATCTGGACTGCTTTCACTCTGGTTTCAGGCCTGGGCATGGGACTGAAACAGTATTCCTTGCATGTTTGGATTACCTTTGTTGTGAGTGGGATGGGGGTAGTACATCCATCCTTGTTCTTCTTTACCTCTTAGTGGCCTTCAATACCATTGACCATGGTATCCTGGACCAGCTCGGAGGGTTGGGGATGGGCAGCACAGTATTGTGCTGGTTCTCCACCTTCCTCTGGGGCCAGTTTCAGTCAGTGTTCATCAGAATCAAGACGTTCCACCCTCAGCCCCTGCTTTGTAGCGTTCTTCAGTGTTTGGTACTCTCTCTACTCCTCTGTAACATCAACATCTACTGGGTGAGGTCATCCATCACCATGGGGTGAGGTATAATCAGTATGCTGATGATACCCAGCTGTACATCTCTGCTCCTGGTGAATTAAGTGATGCTGTTAATGTGCTGTCTGGGTGTCTGGAGGCTTCGGAGTTTGGATGGGGAACAACAGGCTTCAGCTCAACCTTAGCAAGACTGAATGGCTTTGAGGTTTTGGGCCTTCATGTTCTGGGGACTTACCATCTTCCATGCTGGATGAGGTGGCATTGCCTCAAACAGACCCTGTGCACAACTTGGGGGTCCTTCTGGACTCACAACTCCTGCTCAACTTTGTGTTGTGCACCAGTTGGTCATGTTCCTGGATCGGGAGGCTCTACTCTCAATCATTCATACCCTGGTCACCTCCTGAATGTCTTACTGTAACATGCTGTACATGGGGCTGCCATTGAAGAGCATCCAGAAGCTGCAACTGGTGCAAAATGCAGTGGTACAGTCAGTTATGTGCACTCCTCGATCAGCACACGTTACACCTCTGCTCTAAGAGCTGCACTGGTTGCCAGTTGCTTCCGGGTTCAATTCAAGGTGCTGGTAATATAAAGTATATATAAAGCCCTACATCACATGGGACTGGGTTATTTGAGGAGCCACCTCTTCCTGAATATGTCTCCACATCCTACCAGGTCCAGCAGGAGAGGCATGTTATGGGTCCCAACTACTAAGGAATGTCAACTGATGGGACAGGAGGATAGCCTTTTCTGCCATAGTGCTCACCCTTTGGAATATCTTCCCCCAGAGGTTAGATTGGCCCTGACCCTACTAGCCTTTCAGAACACTCGCAAGAGATGGTTTTGCCATCATGTTTAGGGATCCGATTGTGGTGTGGAGCCTGCTAGTTGTCTGTATTGATTGTGATGCATGACATGTACTCTCCCGCTGATTATGTTTTATGGTTTTAATTTGGTTTTAATCTGTTCTCATTGTTTTATTTATATTCTGTTTATTGTTTTTATTGTTGTCCTAATTGTGTGAGCTGCCCAGAGTCACAAACGTGAGATGGGTGGCTATATAAATTGAACAAACAAACAAACAAACAAACAACAACAACAACAACACCCATCTTGCTTAATGTCAGAATTATGTAAGTCAGGATATATATAACCTGGGGACTGCCAGTATCTTTGCCTATACATGGATATGAACTTGAACATGGGTTCATTATTGATATATAGGACAAGATAACATTTATTTGTTTTTTTAATATTTTTTCAAAATAAATGCTGAGCTCTCTGATAACATGTTCTTCAGCTTTGAAGTACTGTATAGCTATTTCAGTTTCTCTACATCTGCTGAGACATGACAAATATATTTAGGGTGATTTATTCTACTTTTCTTAATGCCTAGAGTTTTGATTCAGATCTTTAGACAAAGATGCATAGTCCATTCACAACACTGTACTTTAGAAAGGATATGACTTGCTTCTGGATTAAACAAAGGGAGAAAAGGAAAGCAAGAATTCAAATAAAGGTAAGGGTAAATCACCAACCTCAATGATAAGGTGAGACATGAGCATAAGGGCACATTTATGGAATATATTCATTATCTGGAAGAAGACTGGTACAGGAAAGAATCCTTTATAACAGGGGTCCTCAACCCCCAGGCCATGGACCAGTACCGTTCTGTGGCCTGTTAGGAACCAGGCCGCACAGCAGGAGGTGAGTGGTGGGTGAGCAAGCAAAGCTTCATCTGTGTTTACAGCCACTCCCCATCACTCGCATTACCACCTGAGCTCCGCCTCCTGTCAGATCAGTGGCGGCATTAGATTCTCATAGGAGCGCAAACCCTACTGTAAACTGCGCATGTGAGGGATCTAGGTTGCGCACTCCTTATGAGAAGTCAGAATCCGACACTTATTTTAGTCTGCACGTGGCCCGCCCATTATTTTATTTACCACTTCCAATGGTTTCATCCCGAAACCATCCCCCACCCCCAGTCCATGGAAAAATTGTCTTCCACGAAACCGGTCCCTGGTGTCAAAAAGGTTGGGGACCACTGCTTTATAACACAGATTGTTGGGTAAGAATTCTCTGGGCCCAAAGAGTAGTAGTTTGATGGTTCATTCTCCCTTTGAGATGAAGCAAGAAGTCTTTCCCCCTTAATCAGGGTCCCATAACTCCAAAACAGATTAAGTGACTTTTGTAGCTCCAAGCCCTAAAGGACCGTTCTTTTATGTACACTATATATACTACAAAAGTAAGTCATGATAATACTAAAATGAGAATTCAATAAATTTCAGAAAGAAGTTATTAAAATTAGAATTGGGATAATGTTTATGCTTTCTGTTTTTCTTTTGAGATTTACGTTCTTCAATGGGACAGAATTCTTTGTTGAATCTGTCATCTCATTATTTCTTCATATAAATCAGTTCCCACAGCTGCTTAATGTCATTTCCCCCTTGCAAGTGATGGCTCTCAAATGAGCACTCATATATTCTAGAAAGTACCTTATAATAAATGGGGAAAATGATATGTGATGAGAAGATATCACTAAATATTGGTAGATGGAATTATATGAGTCAACAATCATTTGCAAGCACCACAATCTTTCTTTCTGAGTTGACTCTGACTTACAAAGGAATGATGTGCTTTGCTTAATGCCAGAGACTGAGACTTGGATTATTTATGTATTTAAGAAGTAATGGGCCCAACCATTAAGTTCCTTTCTCCGAGCCTTCTGAAATCTGAAACTGGTATAGCACCTAACTGAGCCTCATCTAGTCAAGACTGCCATTCTATACTCGTATACCTCGAAATAACCCCATAAAGAATACAATGGAGTTTATGGCTGAGTAAATATATATGGCATAACACTGAAAATCTATCTCTTCCTATATTTCACCTTGCTATGTTGGATCCATCATCAAATGCAGACAGCAGTGAAAAGGACAAAATAAAAGTTAAGAATTATTAGGAAAGGGGCTGAAAATAAAACCGGAACTACCATAAAGCTTTTATATCACTATTTGCCACTATCATATTTAATGTATAGTATACAGATCTGTCATCCTGCCTGTAGTAATTTGTGAGTAATCTGATCTAGTGAAGCATTTTTTATATTCTTTGAAACTAGATGATGGGAATTAAAAGCCTGAAACTACAGACTCTCTTCCATAAATTAGACCTATCTTGACATTTCAAACCCTTCCTGTTAAGGTTTCCTTACTGTATGTTTATATTGTTCTGGCATAATACAGTTCCAAACTTGGTTTCAGGACCTCCAGTACTAGAAATAGCCCATCATTCATTATAAACCCTTGTGTATTCCATAGTATAGTATTTTTAGATGAAGGATTCAAGACTAAACAATGGTTGTATGTATAGGAACTACTTCAACAAAACAAGGACTTCTCATGCTAAATTGCTGGGATGCTTTCTTAAAATGATTTTCATGTTATAATTTCAGCAGCAAAACCTGCCTTGCAGACTCAGGGAAAGATACTTTTCCCCCCACTTTAAGTTAATACT
The DNA here is from genome assembly GCA_023362775.1 of Charina bottae. Lineage (NCBI taxonomy): Eukaryota > Metazoa > Chordata > Lepidosauria > Squamata > Charinaidae > Charina > Charina bottae. The sequence continues at coordinate 141,895,316 of JALMGJ010000003.1, forward strand.
AGATAGAGATATTCTTCTTCATTTTCTCCATCAGTTCTCATTCAATTTAACAAAAAAACATTTCCTTTAGAAATGTTTACTTTCAAAGGAGAAGAAAATAAGTATGGGGATCTTATACTAATTTAATACAAGGTGTGTGAATGTCCAGTCTTTCATATATAATTACCTCTCCAGCATTCCATTTGTTGGAGGTCCCATCAAATCAGCATGCCTCATTAGCATGTGGATGAGTTTGTTCTAGGATGCAATTCTCTATATGCTTCTGGAGGAAGCTGTTTGTTGTCCCTCCCACATTCCTCTGCTCTCTACCTCCTTCTACCATCTGAGAAGGATGATGTGATGGGCCAGGGAGCCTGGTGGGTCCAAGAAAAGTGTTTGGGGGCACTTTTTGTCCAATGGCAAAACATTGTCCATCCTTGAACTGGAAGGATATAGGTTAGTGTCAGTACTATACATTTTACTAATGGGATGGACTATATAGTTTGGTTTAGTAGTCAAAGGCACTGGGCTAGCAACTGGAAGACTGTGAGATCTATTCCTACCTTAGGCATGAAACCAATTGCATGAGTTTGAGCCAGTTATGCTCTTTCTCAGCCTTAGGAAGAAGGCAGTGGCAAAATCTTGCCAATAAAACTATAGGGACCTGTCCAGGAAGTCACTTAGAGTCAAGACTGACTTGAAGACACACACACACAAAATGCCTCATATAGGTAACATAAATATTCTCTTTTTAAAATGGTGGACAACAGTAGCTCAGCATTTTGAAGTTTTTCCACCTTTCCCCCAAAAAAGATAAGTAAGCTACTATAGTAACAAGAGCAATTTAAAAGTTGTGGAAAGGAGCATCAGTTTGCCTTTTGGTAAATGAGTGTTTTGTGACCACAACCATTGTGAAGAGGTCAGTCGCCCCTCAAGCATTTTTTTTATGAGGGGCTATTGGTTTGCTGTCAGATTCCAAATGTCCCTCAAGCTCCTGAAAGGATGTCCACTTCTATCTGGAGCAAGATTCTTACATGTAAGGAAGGTGAAGTTAAAAGGTCTCTTCTAAGTGCTTTGTTTTCCAAATTACCTTCCTGCCTAAGCACTGGTTTGGAAAAATGGGAGGGAAAAAATCCTAGTCTGTTGCTTCACAGTTTTAGAACAAAACTCTTCCTATTCTATTTCAAATCAGAACTCTACAAGTGGATCATATGCATGCTATGCAATTAATAAAATGGATGATTCAAAACATTTTGGTTTGATCAGTGTAGCTTGACTTTGGTATTTTGCTCTTCTGGTCAGTAGCATTTTGTATATGTTGGTGTTTAGTGGTAAGACACCCAGAGTCGTTTGGGAGCCAGGCAACCCATAAATTAGATAAATGGATCAATCAATCAATCAATCTCCCAAAGTGTGATAACCTCAACAGAAGAAGCAATCTTTGAAGGTGGAGTCAGGGAGATAAATAAATCAAACTGTGGACTAGGGAAGAGGTGTAGCAGTATGCACAGCTAGACAGTATGGGCATCCATGGAGAGAAAGGGGACAAATGAAAAAACATGCATGATGACATCATTACACAAATACCATGACTTACATCCTTGTATCGCATGGCATCACTGTGGATGGAATGTAATTTTGGTATCATCATGGTTTGCTGCAGATTGTCATGGGGGGCTTGGGCTCGGAGTCCATGGGGGGTTTGGGCTTGGAGTCAGAGTCAGAGTCAGATGATGAGGACAGGTGGCCAGCATCTGACGTAGAGATGGAGGGCGAGCAGACAGCACTAGATAAACGGTTGCCTGAGTAGTCAGAGGAGGCGGGGCTGGTCAGCAAGCAGCAGGCACAGGCGCCGCTGATTAGTGAGGATGAAGACTCAGAGCTTCCACCTCCTCCCAATGCTCGAGAAAGGAGAGCAGAAAGGAGAGAGGAACAGCGGAGGTCGGCGAGGCTATGCATGAGAAAGTAGCCCCACCCTCCTAAATAAGCTCCACCTGGGTCTGCCTCTATAAAAAGGGAGCCAGAAGCCCAGACCATTCGTTGGGGACAACCGTCTGCTTACCGGACTCCATGTGCTTGGATTCCTGATCGGAAAACCTCATGACCTGACTCTCGAATCTTGGACTCACTTGACTAATCGTGTTTTGAACGTGAAACTCCCTTAAGGCAAGCTCGTGGGACTTTTGGGGCTTGTTTTTGTAGAGTGTGTGCGTTTGCGCTCACACTCCCTTGCTGCCTGTTCATTACCTCACAAGTTTCTCAACAAAATTTACCTCACAACTTTACCTCACAAGTTTTTCAGTAAAGTTTTACAACTGCCTCCCTGGTGTATTGTGTGTGATTGGGCTGGGACAGGACAGGGAGGCCACTGACTGCATCGGACCATGAAATTTAGGAATGTAGACACACTAAAGTAGGAAGCTCAAGGAAGAATTTGTTATAGGGTATGCATGTGTCTGTGTGTCTGTACACACACATATGTGTGCGCACACACATACACATTCTTGCAGCATTCTTTTTCTTTCACTGAAATCTGATGTTGCAGAAAAAAAACCTTAACAATATCAACATCCAGATTCTATTTATTCATAAATCCCCCAGTATATTATTTCAAGTTGAAACATCAAATTAATCAAGTGAAATGTTAATGTCCTTGTTCTTCTGTAATAATGTAAGAAGTCACAGATGACAGAACTGGAAAAAAGTGTGAGTGTTGTACACAAACACAGAATTAAATTCCATTGAGTTTAATGGGCTTATATGAAATAAGAAATTATAGGTTTGCTGCCTAATAGGTGTTAGTAGGTACTTTACCATTTTTCCTAATGGAGAGTTGCCACTTGGAGTCTTATAGTCAAATCAGCTTATCACTTATTTACAAGCTTCAATGGGAAACAAATCTTTGATTTATTTGCTGACACAAGAGCCTAGGCAATGGAATTTAGCAATCTCATTTTAACTAGGATTAAAACCAAGCAATGAAATAAAACTTCATATATGATGAATTAAATCCTCCAAAACAAACTTTATGTTTCGATTTTCATGTTGCAGAAAAAAATTCTTAATAATATCAACATCCAGATTCTATTTATTCATAAATCCCCCATTACATTATTGCAAGTTGAAACATCAAATGTATCAAGTGAAATGTTAATGTTGTTGTTTTGTGTTCCAGAAAATACTTTATGTAAATTCATACTGATGGATGAAGTTTCAAAAACAGTACAGCCTAGTACTTGATTGAAGAAATGTATCTTTAACAGTCCTAGGTTTGATTATTCGGTTCATGTTCCTCTTGATATAAAAGTTTATCTCACTAGCTTTGATTTTCAGCAAATGATCCACCTAACTGTATGAAATAGATATTCCATAAATTATTGAGCAATGCAGATAACTTGAACAGTGTTCTGATGATTGTACTCCAGCATATCAGTAGACATGTATGAGACTCCACTGTTTACAGCTGTATAGCAAAAAGTGATCAAAACTCCTGCTTTGTGATCTTAATTATTGCAATGATCATAGGGTAAGATAGTATTATTTTTGCCATATTCCCATTGCTGATGAAGTTGAGAGAAATAGGATGAAATTGCACTTCCAAAAAATCAAAGTAACATCTGTTTTATCTAATATGTATCATACTCTTAAATATATTGAGGATTTATATTTATTATGGGTATTTTATATTGTTTTAATCTTATTACTGGGTGCTAGGTCTATAAGCTTCCCAGACTTAGGATGATTGAGGTGACATATAAATCTAGTAAAACAAATCTATTTGTCTATCTGACTATCTATCTCTTATTCAAGCATCACAACATGGATTATAATTACCTTGTGAGTAATACTGAGTAAACAGCCATTAATATCATGCTTTTCAGGAGAACCATCTCTGAGTAGAGAATGTATGTCTGTACTGAGATGGACTTTGAAAAAATAGCTGTTCCATCATTAGCTTCCACGATAGTGCACAATTTGGACTCACATGGAAGCCAACAGATTTATGGACAAGCTAAATATGATAGGATGCCCCCATATGGACATCTGCACTGAATTTGTAAATGCCTACCTAAAGAGTTCATCACAGGAACAATATCAAAGAGTTCTCATCATATTGTGTTGTGGGTATAACAATTTTTGTTAAACCCCCAATAGGGTTTTTTCACACTACTGAAGATTGATTGATTGATTGATTGATTGACGGATTGATTGATTGATTGACTGATTGATTATGTGCCATCAAGTCATTGTTGACTCTTAGTGACCACATAAGATAGATTTTGATGATGATTTTCTATGCTCAGAGTTGCTGGGGGTTGGGCAGCATATCCATTTAATAAAAAATAATTAATAATGATCTGTCCCTAACCTGGTCTTTCAAGGTCTTTCAATGGTGTACCCATCAGCACTGTAACTCCATCCACCTTGCTGCTGGTCATCCTATTCTCTTTCCTTCCACCTTTTCAAGAATTAGAGCCTTCTCTAGAGATCTAGGTTTTCACATAATGTGTCCAAAGTAAGGTAATTTGAGCATTCATTCTTAACAACTTCTTTATGTTCATTCCATAATTCATTTGGTTATCTGTCAATGACCTTCAGGACTTCAAAGTGATTCCTGATGTTCACTGTGAAAATGGTGGGTATATGTTCAAGATCATATTTTGTGAAAACTGACTGGCTTTCTTCTTTTTCTTTAGCTTAACTTGGAACTTGCACATGAATTTGTGATCTGTTTCATAGGCAGCACCTAGTAATGTTTTTGATGCTATAATTGAGCTCCTCCACCTCCTTTAGTAATAATATAGTCAGTTTGATTTTTATATACTCCATTTATATGTGTTGTCCATGTATAGAGACATCATTTTGGTTGTTCAAACATTGTGTTAGCTGTGAAGAAATAATTGGAGTGGCAGAAATTGATAAGTCGGTCTCCTACTTCATTTTGGTTTCCTAAACTATACAATTCATCTACATTTTCCTCTGTAATGTTTCCAACTTTGGCACTCCAGTCTCCAATCACAAGCAGCACTTCTTGCTTGCATTTTCTGTTCAAATTGAAATCAGTCCTAAAACTCATCAACCTCCTCTTCTTCTGCATCGGAAGCATAAACATGAATAATTATCATATTAAAGTGTTGTCCATAAAGTCTAATCAATATTATTCAGTCATTGATTGCATTGTAGCCAAGTATTCTTGTTATACCCCTCCTAACTATAAAAGCGTGGTGGCTCAGTGGGTAAGATGCCAGGCTTGTCGATTGGAAGATCGCAAGTTCGGAGGTTCGAATCCCTACCCCTGCGTGCAGAGTGAGCTCCCGCACTCACCCCAGCTCTTGCCAACCTAGCAATTCGAAAGCATGCAAATGCAAGTAGATTAATAGGTACCACTTCGGTGGGTAGGTAACAGCGTTCCACATGCGTCATGCCGGCCACATGACCGTGGAAGTGTCTTCGGACAACGCTGGCTCTTCGGCTAACAAACGGAGATGAGCACCGGCCCCTAGAGTCGGACACGACTGCACAAACGTGCGCGGGGAACCTTTACCTTTACCTTAACTATAAAAGCAATGCCATTTCTTCTTTGTTTTCCATGTCCTGAGTAATAAACAGTGTGATCCTCTGACTGAAAGTGTTCAATCCCAGTCCATCTCAATTCGCTGATGCCTAAGATGTCAATTTGTAGTCGTTTGATTTCATCTTTGAGCTTTCCTGTGTTCATGCTTCTTATGTTCCATGTTCCTACTGTAATTCTGCCTTTGCAGCTTTGGATTTTCTTTTCCTGTATGGCAACATCAGCAACTAGACGTCCTAAGGACTTTAATCTAGCCACATCATAAATGCCATTATTACTCTGAAAGATGCTCAGCTCTTCTTCAGTAACATGTTGAGTGCCATCTTACCTGAAGGGCCCATCATCTGGCAATATATTGTCAATCATTTTATATTTTCTATCTATGTGGTTTCCTTGGTAAAAATACCAGATTGGCTTACCATTGCCTTCTCCCATGCAGTATGAATTGATGCCTTTGCCATTGTCACTAAAGTGATCATCTGTCTCTGGCATCTTTCTACGTATATCAGTACAGATACTGTATAGTGCCCAATGTAGATACCTGCTTGCTTTAGCTGGGCAGCTGGGATGATCTTCACACCTTTGGTGACCCTACTGGGAATATATACTCTTGCCATACATTCCCAGTGTTCTCCACTCATCCTTCTCAGGACACACATACCCACCACGATAAGGATGCACAGCAAGACTTGGGGGGAGGAATGTAGAAGAAGGGTAGTAAAGCTAACAGGGTAATGATTCTAAGGCAACATATATATTGTAAAAGTCTCCTTCTGCCTTATATCAAGAGCAGGAGTATAATAAAAAAATTCCATATTCTTTATCAAACTCATATCTTCTAACAATCATTTTCATTGCAAATAACCTAGGAGAGTCAGTTTATTGTGGTGATTAAGACATTGGAGTAAAATCAGGGAGACCCAGATTCAACTCCATTCCCGACATGAAAGCTCACTGGCCCATCACGTCCTTTCAGCCTATCCAGATGATAGGACTGTTGTTATGGGGAAGAACTGGAAGAAACAATGCAATATTTGCCACCTTAACCTCTTAGAACAGTGTTTATCTATCTCAGCAATTTTAACCTGTGTGGACTTCAACTCCCAGAGTTCTCCAGCCAGCATGTTGGCATTCTGGGAGTTGATGTCCACACATCTTAAAGTTGCTGAGACTGAGAAACACTGTCCTAGAAGCAAGGCAGGATGGGCATTTAAGAAATGTAAAATGCATTCAGACATACATAAACAGAGGCAAGTTTGGGGCTGGACTTGCCATTTAGCCTCTGAGAAGAAATGGAAGGATTTTTTCACAGGATTTTATCTTTTTTGTTTAACATGCACATGGTGTGTAGGTGTGTGTGTGTGTGTGTGTGTGTGTGTGTGTGTGTGATATGGCTGGAAAAAACCCCTCTGTTACATTGTTGTAGAGAACATAAATAACTGGGGACAATTCTTTCATTTTATCATTAAGAAGTTGCAGCATCTGACTTAGCAGTAAAGTGAAATCTCACTTCTGTTATTCCAAATGTGTTTCAGTGACAGGTAAGATTATTCCATTGTTATTATGCAGGGGCTGCTAAGGTTAAAAATGTTTGAACTGGAGTCAGGCGTAACTGCCTAAAAAGTATTACTGTCCAAAAAAATCTAAAGAATAATGCTAATCCTATCATGCTAACACTTACAACAACAACAAGAAGAACAAAAATAAATAAATAAATAAGTAAGTAAGTAAGTAAGTAAGTAAGTAATAGAAACTCCAAAGAAAAAGAATCTAATAGTTGTTCACTGTGGATATTGCTTGCTGAATAGAATTATTGTATTGTTGATTCCTTGATAATGAGGTACGAGTGAATATTGGAGTTTAGATTATAACCTCTATGAGTCTCCATCTGGCATCAGAAAGAGTTTGTTTATTGATGAAATGTTGTGTATACAAATTTCTGTTCTCTTCATTAATAATTGAGGCACAAAAACCTGGATGCTCTGTACCTCTTGGGATGAAGATTTTCTTTTTAAAAAAGTTATGTGGAATAGGAACAGGTGTTTTTAAGTGTAGACACACACTCACATTTACATACAAGCATGATCTATCTTCTGGGGCTTACAAGAGTGCCAGGGGCACCTGCAGGATCAGAGTCTTTCATTGAAATGACAAAAACAGCATCACGTAATTGTGACTCAGGCTTCTACCCTTTTGAGCATGGATGCAACATTGCAATGCATGTAGAAAAGGAACAGACCTTGCATCACAAAGGTGTGCCACCCCAACCCTCACCCCTCACCCCTTTTCAAGGTCCCCAAAGCACTCCATGGTGCTTTATAATTCATAGTTTTATAGCTTAGTGTGTTGTTATATGTCAGTTAACTGCAGTTTATTTAATTAATTATGATTAAAGTAATAATGGATTGAAATGGAAAGAACATTTGGTTTTTTTAAGTGAAAGTGAGATTGGCCCATGCTTGATTGTTGATCCTTTGGTAGACGTTGAAGCACTTATCTCTTGATGTCCCTCCTATTCTTTTCTATGGATACTTTTAATGCAAGGAGAGGAACATACAGGCCACGTGTGGCTCAGATAATACCATTATTTGACTTCTAGAGTTCTTCCTCATTGTGACCCCCACATTTACTAGTATAATCTGTTGAAATTCAGCATCTTACATTATTTTATTGTAAAATAAACAGACAGGAAAGTGCACCTCTGTTATCAGTGGTTTGCTGCCCAATATGACTGTGGAATTTTCAGTGGATTCTATGGGCCCCAAAGAAAAATAGCTCAAGGATCATGTGTGGCCTACAGATCATGGATAATCCATGGAAAGTCTTGTAAAAGGATCCAAATTAGCTAGGTGCTCTGAATTCAGGCCTGACCCCTGATGGTCATACGTACAAATACCCACCCTCTTAATCCATCCCTTGTGACAATCAGCAGCTATTCCAAGTACATTCCAATGATCTCCCTTTTCTCATCTAAATAATTTACCTGTTGTCTTCTGCTTCTCTCTACTTCCCTCAACCTTGCCAAGCAATCAAGGGCCTTCTGTAAATGAACAACACTATTTCCATTGGAAATATTAATGTTGTTAATTTAAAGAAGCTGTAAGAGCTGCCGCTACATTAAAAAAAGGAAAAAAAAGGAAAGGAACAGTGAACAAAATCTTCAAGGGAATTAAGCAATCCAACCTCACCCCTCTTTGTCACTTGGGTATTTGTGGAAGAGCAGGCTGCTTAGTCTGTAGCTTGAATCATGTCAACTGGATTTCTATTTTCTCAGTGGAAATGTTTCGCTCCTTATCCAAGGAGCTTCTTCAGTCTGAGCAATAATAATTGGATAATTATATATATATATATATATATATATATATATATATATATATATATAAAATATATATATATATATATATTATATATATATATATATATATATATATATATATATATATATATAAAATATATATATATTATTATATATAAATAATTGGATAAGGAGCGAAACGTTTCCACTGAGAAAATAGAAATCCAGTTGATATGATTCAAGCTACAGACAATTCCACCTGGATGACTGAGAACCTTCATAGACAGGCTGCTTAGTGAAATTGCAGGCACCTGTGATGCCTTCTTTCTCTCTCATTTGAGCCTTTCCCCCAGCATCAGCATGGCAGAGTTGCCAATAAAGCTGTAACCTTGACAGAGGTGTGGGAGGAGAGGGAGGAGAATGGAGAAGACGTGTGTTTTAGAGCTCTGTAGCCACCAGAAAACTGAGTTAAGCAGCCAAACCAAAGAAGGCATTTTTCCTTCTTTCGTGGATGGTCCAAAGGGGAGGAAAAGAAGTATAGAGGCCCAGCAAGAGAAAGAATAATGTAAAATAATAAAGGCGGGATAGAAAATAAATAAATAAATAAATAAAAATAGGTGCAGGAGCTCTACATGCTGGCCATTAACAGAAAAAGAAGAAGAAATCTCAGAGAGAGGGGACTTAAGACAGAACAGGCTTAAGAAAGAAACGTTGATGCATACTAGTAATTGTATAAAGCATAGTATATATGTAATTGTAATAGAGTAATAAATAATAGTAATATATTGAATAGTAATAGAGAGTATAGTATAAACATTGTCTTAGTGTCGTGTGTAGATGCAGAAATAACACGCCGAGGCCAGGAATCTAGTCTCTAGTGTTTATTGCATACCTACAAGCAGAAATCCTGCTAAACTAACAGTGCCTGAAGATTCCCAAGTATATCAGCCCAACCTAGGGCGGAGCTTTCTTCTGACGCTTGGGGAAATAGGCCAGGCTCTCTGAGCTGCGTGCTCGCTTCTTATCTATCGCCCAGCCCTCTTCTCTGCTCTCTTGAGTCTCCCTGACACCACCCCCTCCTCCATCCAAAAACTCCATAGCAACCCCCTCCCCTCCTTCGTCCTTGGTGTCGGGAAGTATCCTGTGTGAAAATGTGTCCATCTCCTCCTCCTCCTCCTGGGAGCTGGGCAGTGAAGGGAGGTCATCCACGAAAGGAATTTCAGGGGAGGGCTCATGTCTCTCCATTTGATCTGATAGCCCGGGTTCAGCTGGCCTCTCCTGAAAAACAGCTAATTCGTTAGAAAGGTTCTCCCTCCGCCTCTGCAGAACGTTTCGCACATGAGTTATGTGGGAGGTGGGGTCCTCAGAATAAATCAGAATGTCATCCAGATACACGATGACATATTTATCTAATAAGTCTGAGAAAATGTGGTTCATGAACCTGGAAAATACTGCCCCACAATTACTTAGTCCAAAAGGCATGACTAAATATTCAAACTTACCATATCTGGTGTTAAAAGCTTTTAAGTATTCATGGCCTGGCTTTATTCTGATCAAATTGTAGGCATTCCTGAGGTCTAGCTTGGTAAAAATACGGGCCCTTTGCAGGCGATCTAGCAATTCCTATATAACTGGAAGAGGGTAGTGGTCTCTAACGGTGACTGCGTTGAGTGCGCTGTAGTCATGCACCGTGCGCATGGGGGGTCCCTTCTCGCCAGCTCGTGCCGCCAGGGCGAAAGGATCGGGCTTTTTTGGCACGAAAAAGGTAGGGGCAGATGCCGGTGATGTTGATGGCCGAATGAAACCCTTTTTTAGGTTGGTATCCAAATATTCCTTCAGTATAGCTAGCTCCTTTGGGGACATTGTATAATGCCGTGCTGCTGGGATCTTGGCTCCAGGCTTCAAATCTACTGTACAGTCGAAAGATCTATTGGGGGGTAACACTGTGGCCTCTTGCTCTCCGAAGATGTCTGCATAATCTCCATACTTTGTTGGTAGGGGAGCCTTCCCTGCTTCCCGGCTTGCAACTGCCGGTTGGGCTTGGGTAATGCCCTGCAATTTGTGGTGCCGACAGTCTTGAGAGGGAAAGGAAACTGCTCCGGTCATCCAGTCCAAATTGGGGTTGTGAAGTCTCAACCAAGGTGCCCTGAGAATGACTGGGACTTGCAAGGAAGCAGTAACGTACAGTTGGATCCACTCCGTGTGATCTGCGATGGATAGCTGAATTGGCGGGGTGCAGCGTTCGATAGCACCTGCCTTGAGAGGTTGCCCGTCGATGGTTTCAACCTTCATGGGGCTTGGTAGTGCAATAGTTGAAATGTGAAACTTTTCCACCGCTTCCCCATCTATAAAATTGGTTGTCGCCCCGGAATCAATCATTACATTTACCGGTAATAATTGCTTGGAATCTGTAGTCAGCGTGGCTGGAACAATATAAAAATCTTGGTTGTGATCTGCCGCCTGAGCCCTTCTTAATTGCTGGATGGCCTCCCTACGGGGCTCTGACAAGGGGGGCCGTTGGAGTTTAACTGCTGAGAAGAAGCGGCTGGTATGTGGGCTTGCTCTGTGCCTTGGGTTGTAAATCTTGCCGGGGTTGCCTGGTGTCTGGTCGGGCACGCCCTTGCAATGTGCCCTGGCCCCCCGCAATAAAAACAAAGTGCATTGTCCCTTCTCCTTTGCCTCTCGGCTTCAGAGAGCCCCCTTCTTGTGGCCCCTATCTGCATGGGTTCTTCTGCGCTCAGGGGAACAAACGTGTTAGAGGGGGTAGCAAAACCTGGAAAAGTCGGTCGGGTTCCTGCCCTGTTTCTCCCTGGCCGAAGCTGCTTTAACTCCTCCAATCGAGCATCTATGACGACTGTTAACTGGTATAGGTCTTCCAATGTAGCTGGAGTGCCCTGCCGCACTAATTCCATCTTAATCTCTTCGTCCAGTCCTTGTTTAAACTGATCCTTCAATGCCACCTCATTCCAACCCAAATCTCCTGCCAGCAGTTTGAAATCTGCGATGTACGCTCCTACTCTCCTGTTCCCCTGTCGGAGCCGTCGGATCTCTCGGCTGGCAGTGACTTCTCTGATTGGATCATCAAAATGGGCTCTGAAACGGGCCATAAAATTCTGGTAGTTGTCCAGAATTGGGTCATTAGCTTCCACCATGGGGAATGGACCATCTTGCGGCTGAGCCTTTCAGCAAACTTAAAATGAATGTGACTCTGGACCTCTCCGTTGGGAACTCGGCTGGTCTGCTGTCGAAAAACATGGTGCACTGGGTGACGAAGGTCCTGAGCTGTGCCGTCTCTCCCCCAAATTTCTCTGGTAAACACCCTGGGGATCGCAGAACGACTGGTGGGGGTGGTGCCACTGGTGCCGGCTGCTGGGCTCCTGGAGCTGGTTGTTGCATCTGCTGAAGCATCGCCGCTTGTAAGTTATTAATCTGGCCGTCGACTTGTTGCTGGTGTTGTGTCAAGGCCGCTGCTAGCTGGATTATGGCCTGCTGCAATTCCTGTGTCTGAGAAGCCATTCTCCTGGTTTATGTGTTCCTCCCTCTTTCGATGGGAGTTTGGGTTTAGCAGGATTGATGTCGTGTGTAGATGCAGAAATAACACGCCAAGGCCAGGAATCTAGTCTCTAGTGTTTATTGCATACCTACAAGCAGAAATCCTGCTAAACTAACAGTGCCTGAAGATTCCCAAGTATATCAGCCCAACCTAGGGCGGAGCTTTCTTCTGACGCTTGGGGAAATAGGCCAGGCTCTCTGAGCTGCGTGCTCACTTCTTATCTATCGCCCAGCCCTCTTCTCTGCTCTCTTGAGTCTCCCTGACACTTAGTAATAGTAATTGAACAGTAATAGCATAATAATTGTAATAGTAATTATCATAGTAATGGTATAGAGATAGCAGTAGAGTATAGGAAGCACTCACATACCACTTTTATATGTTTGTTTTTACAAAATAAAGCATCTCCCCAACCCTTATAGGGAGATATAAAGAAACCCCCTGTCCAGGGTCCAGTGCTTTTGGGTCTCTCTTGAGTCTGGGTCAATCCAATTGGGCATGGTTTAAAAAATAACCATGACAGTATTGTACTTGCATCTGAACAGCATGAATATGGGCAGACCAATTAAAAGAAATTCAACTCATAAAGAAAAAAGCTGATGTTCTATTTAAAAACAGGGATACAACAAAAAGAAAACCAGCTTTAAATTCATGCATGACAATGTTCCCTTCTTTCTCTGCAACATTTCTTTTCTTATTTATAGAATTCTTTAGTTGCTTTCTTTTCTCGCAAATTGCCCACTTCTAACAACTTTGAAATTTGAAAATCATTGAGAGCTATCAAAGCACAAGGCGTGCATTTTTTCAGGTTCTCAGATACATGACTGACATAAACAATGTAAATACTGCACACAGTGAGAATCTTCCCCCTAGCTTGCACTTTCTACTTTGCCAAGGAGTACAATATATGCAGAAAGAGATAAAGCACCAACTCTCTGTAACCAAGAGCTCAGTACTTAATATCAAAATGGAATAGAAATTATAGCTCTGTAGACCCACTTTTCTTTCCCACCCAGTGCTACTATAAACATGTGGGGAAGTATCAACTGGAGAGGAAGGATCACTTAATGATTTTCTCTTCTGATCTGCTCCACATCACCAGGACTAATGCTCAGATCAGTATTTGTGGCATTTTGATCATTTGAATGCTTGCTGCAAGGCTTAATTTTTGTAGAAAGAATAATTGAGAATAGGAATAAAGGTATTTTGGCTGAAGCTCAATTCCTTTATTTATATCTTTAATAGTTATTCAGTAGTGTAGCTATTTAACAATTCACTGGGAAATATTTTAGATTTTTCTGTAGTATTTTTAGTATTTGTATCCATATTTTATTTTAGCTTGTTCTGTCCTAAGATGCATCTCATTTAGACATTTCTTCTAAACAGGAAATGGACTTCTGGGGGAGGTATGGCAAATTGAAGATGGCTCTCTGAAAACAGATCTGACAACTGCAGCAGAGACCAAGTAACCAGTGAGTAGACCAGTTCCTTGGAATCTCTTTGGATAAATAGAGGATGGGAGATCTCCCACATGTGCATCAGATGGCTGCTCCTCGTGAGGAGATCACAGGACAGTGGTTTTCCATGGGTTTGAGTGCTGGGAGACGACAGGATTAGCCATCTTGCTCACAACCACAGTGGATACTTTTAAAGGACACCAAGTTTGCAAATCTCACTTTCTAATCACTTTCAGAAATGACTTATTAACTATTTCAAAGCTATCAGAGACCTTCAGACTGACAAGTTTGAAAATGCCAGGTGAGTCTGCCTTTAATCCTGAACGAAATAAAAAATTAATAGTAAACTTAAGAATTTAAATAATCTGAAATAAACAGAAAAAAGCTAAATAAGGTTTTGATCCTAAAAAGTTATAAATGGACTATGGGCCCAGATAAAATTGGAATATTGAAACATTTACAGTAAAATTTTGGAATTAATTATAAAGTACAAACATCTTCTCATGGAAAATAGATCTTGTTTTGGCTTTTACAAGACATAACATAGAGAACTTCATGATTTCAAAAACTGGACACTAGAGGGGACTAAAGATTTTAGGTAGAGGAAAGATATACAGGCCTGTAAGATGGTGCAAAATGTTCTAACAATAAAAATACTGAAGGAGACTTCTGAAGAATGGAATAAGAAAATAGTATCCATAATATCAATAATGTCAGTAATGATGTCTGCTTCTAAGGATAGACTATGTCCAAAAGACATTATTGAAGAAATATCAGATGTAGAACAAATTTTATCTGACAATGAGATGGTATCAAATGTGGATTTACAACTGACAGGCCAAGAGAATGATTTAGTGGATCTACAAAAGAAACTGGCTGAGGTTTTAAATTTTAAAAGGGAAATACAAATGACACACCAAGAGAGTGACTTGGATAATTTTTTCCTACAGGATTTACAAAAGAGGCTTGGGACAAAGCAATGGGACAAAGGAGAAATGAAGAGAAATCAATTCCTACAACAATATTTGAATGAATTAAAGATTAAGACTGTTAGAAATAAAAGGAAGGAATATAAAGTTGGTTTATTTGATCAATGTTAAAATAAGATATGTTGTTACTTCTGGTTACCATTTATAGACTTTCTGCTGACACCAGGACTGAAAAGATAATGCTTTACAGATTTGTTTATAGATAAGAGATGGGATATAGGATGAAGAGATAAATGTTTGTAAGTTTAGAGAGGGTGAAGAGTTACTAAATTGGTTTATACTTGTTGTGATGAAGGTTGGAAGTCACTTCTTTATATATTTCTTTTCTCTTTCTTATATTCTTACTTTTCTTTTTCTTCTCTTTTTTTCTTTCTTTCCTTCTTTTTCCTTGCACTTTTTATTCCTCTCTATTCTCTTTTCTTTCTTTAAGTTTAGTTTGCATTATATTTTACTATTATAATCAAAATTCTTAATAAAAATTATATATTAGACATTTCTTCTAAACTTTATAACCTCTTATGAAACTCTACAAAATTTTGATTGACAGTCAGTATGAAAATGATTGACTGATAAAGAATTCCATTGAATTTCTTTTAATAAAAAATTTCACAAACATCTTCATAAAGGGCAATTGAAATTTTGAACCTTTTAGTTTTAAATTGTGTATGTAAAAGGAGAGGAAGGAGAAAAGAAAAAGACAAAGATCCACAAAAACTTACAACTCAACTTTCTCTTTGATACTATTAAAAAACACCTTGATTATGTGCTATCAAATCATTGTCAACTCTTAGCAATCACTTAGATAGATTTTATCCATGACAATCTGTCCCTAACTTGGTTCTTCAGGTCTTCAAATGGTGCATTCATTGCCACTGTAACTGAGTCCATCCACCTTGCTGCTGGTCATCCTCTTCTTCCCTTTCCTTCCACCTTTCCCAGGATTAGAGCCTTTTCCAGACTGCTGGGTCTTCACATAATGTGTCCGAAATAGGATAATTTGAGCCTGGTCATTTGTGCCCTGAGTGAGAACTCTGGGTTAATTTGTTTGATGATCCATTGTCCATCATTTTCAAAACTGAGCAGACAAAAAGGAGAGTATATTTGGGAAAGGTGAATACAAAAAGTAGTGGTAAAAAAATAACCCAAAATGTATCAAGGGATATTTTTGTTAAAATATTACATTGGGAAATTTTATATTATATATATATATATATATATATATATATATATATATATATATATTATTATTATTTAATATAAAATAATTAGTGAAAGTTCCATTCGAAAGCTCCATCTTTGGGGAAATCATAAAGAAGAAATGGATTTTCCAATGGATGTTATAATGAAACATCTATTAAAATTGATGGAATAGATTAGCAACTGGCAATCAGTACACTCACACAGATCGGATATACAGTGATCTACATACCCCAGACTGGAAATTACTATGCTGGCCAATAATTTGGTGTTTGCATTTCTCAGCCATTGTGTGTGTGTGTGTGTGTGTGTGTGCGCATGCCTCTGTGTGTGTGCCTCTGTTTGTATGTATGTGATATATTCACATTTTTAATTGTATGAATATGAAGGGATCAATTTAATTGATTGATATGGAAGGGAAAAGGAAAGGCAGTAATATATGATGCTTGTGAGCTTTTTACAGAGAGGGAGGGAGGGAAGGAAGGAAGGAAAGACTAACAGCTCAGAGCTCACTGAGAAGCACTTCATTTTAATCTATTCTCATAAGAATCCTTCCACCAAAATTACATCTTAAATGTAAACAATACCAGCAATGTGATTAAATGTATATAAATAAAAATATTCATCAATGTATATAATTCTAACGGAAGGAAGGAAGGAAGGAGTTTGATAGATGATAGATAGATAGATAGATAGATAGATAGATAGATAGATATAAAAAATTAATTACATTAACTTGTAAGATTTAACCACCTCACTTCTCCACTGTTACCAAATATGCTATGTATGGCTGAACAGATCTTTAGTTAACATGATCCTGATACTTGGAGGACTCTTTAACATGGAGAATAAAGACATGGTTCAGTAAACAAGAATTACCTTACTGAACATACATTCAAACATAGACCAGTGCTTGCACTTAAAAGGGTAAAAGGGTAAACTAACAACCAGCACGTTTGCAGTTAAAATGTACTCATGTAGCTTAGCATTAGCTATTAAGTCAGATAAAGTAAAACAGTGGTGCAGTGTGAAAAAAGGTGAAACAGGAAATCTGGTTGGAGTCTACTAAAAATATAAATGGTGGAGTGATTTGATATACTAATGGACTTGGGCAAAGGTTAATAAGAGAGGAAATTTTAAAATAACCTACTCTGCATGTGTAGCTTTGAAGACAAGAGAATAATTGGATTCTCCCTTCAACAGTGAAAGAGAAAATGAAAGTTCCTTTTCTGGAAGGAGAATGAAGCATCTTTGGTTCAACAGATCCTAAACTCTAGGCAGCATACCTAATGTTTCTCCTTCCCATTTTCCTCACAATAACAACCGTGGGTTGTTGCATTGGGTTGAGAAAGAATGACTTCCCCCAAATTCCCCAGCTTAGTTCCTAGCTTAAGCAGGCAAATACATATTCATAGACATGAAGTTTAGCAATTTCCATACTTTATGGAAGATAACAGGTCTTGAGACTGAATTTACACAAAAAAGAGCAAGGCAGAAAGATAATCTTGTTTCATGTATACAATTCTGCCTTGACAACCAGACCTGGTAGTTAATTTGGACAAAATTCCCTTTCCTTGCTTTTCCCAACCACTGTTGATGTCTCTTTTTCTGGGTCCTGGTCACTGATTCAGGCAGAGCTGAGTACAGATATGTGTTTCAACACTATCAACCTTCCACATGTAGTACATAATGTGGAAGTCAAGGATGGTGACCATTTTGTTTGGTTATTTTGTTGATAAGAAATCAGGAATATCTCTTCATAAAACTTGATTTTATTTGTTTATTATTTCTGGGTTTTTTTTCCCCAATCTGAATGTAGAAGAAAGCAAAACTGAGTTTTATTAATGCAAACTGAGATCAATGAATACTTAGCTTTTCAAATCCTGGGTTTTAATTCCTGCATATTCAGCTATGTTTGCAGCCCTGAATTAAGTTAGCCCCCCATTTTTCTGACAAGCTTCTCATCTTCAATAGCTACATGAAAGGTAGATTCAATATGGTCTTCATTGTAAGAATAGCTGTACCTACTGATGTTGGCCAGTGCATCTGAATAGAATTAAGTTTTATAACATTTTTAAACCATAGTTTATGAATGTATTCATAAAAGTAGCAGATTCATCAGTCCCAGTTCAAGCACCTAGTAATAAAGATAAGGAGGAAACACAAGCGTTTAATTGTATCTTAGCTGAGAAAGCTTTGACCTTAGAGATATGCCAGACGTACCAAACTTGTTAGACACCCGTGTTACTCTCCTCAAGAGTAAACCGCCTTCATTCAGAATAGAAATCAGTAGAAGGTGGAGATGGGCTTGTAGCCCGAGGGGCCGAATGGGGTGATCAGCACCCGGAAAGCTCTGCAGTATTAGAAATGGATACATGTAACGTTCTTTGTGCAGATGCTGAGAAATTGACCAGTTAGAAGCCTTAATTCTTAGATGGCATTTGTGATAATGACTTCCAGAATACATAAATACATGGGCTGGTCCCATGAAGCCTCCCAGTATTCCATTTTTAACATTTTATTCTTGGATGCTATATTATGTACTACTGTAATTTTATACGTATTTTTTAACCTTGTTTTATTGTGCACCGCCCAGGGTCCCTGATCGGGAGATGGGCGGTAATATAAATTTAATAAAATAAAATAAAATAAAATAAAATAAAATAAAATAAAATAAAATAAAATAAAATAAAATAAAATAAAATAAAATAAAAAAAATAAAATAAAATAATAAAATAAAATAAAATAAAATAAAATAATAAAATAAAATAAAATAAAATAAAATAAAATAAAATAAAATAATAAAATAATAAAATAAATAAAATAAAATAAAATAAAATAATAAAATAAAATAAAATAAAATAAAATAAAATAAAATAAAATAAAATAATAAAATAAAATAAAATAAAATAAAATAAAATAAAATAAAATAAAATAAAATAAATAAAATAAAATAAAATAATAAAATAAAATAAAAAAATAAAATAAAATAAAATAAAATAAAATAAAATAAAATAAAATAAAATAAAATATGTTGCTTGCCTTTGTTCTGGGCTCTCACCCCTTTGTATTTATATAACTTTATTCTTTTATAAAATAATAATACATAGAAAAAACACTATCTAACCTAACAAAGCAAAACATTACATAAATAACAACTTTTAAATTACATTTTACAATAAAATACAACCTCACCCTCTTTCACAACCACCTTTCATTTCTCCTCTCGTACTTAGACTTTCTCACTCTCTCTTACCTTCTCAAACTCTTACTTTAAACATACTTCCTCTTATACAAACCAAACCGGTCTTAATCTCCTCTCCTTTAACCTTCTTATACCAATAAGATTAATATTGTATTCCAATACCTTTTGGTTTTCTGGCAATTCCACCAAAGATGAAAAAAGGTGCCCACTTCTTTTTTACATTTCCAACAACTATTGGATATCATAATATTCATTTTTGGCAATGCGTTAGGGGTTATATACCACCTATACATCATTTTGAAAAAGTTTTCTTTCATATTGTAATTCAAAGTAAACTTTAAATCATTTAACCACATTTTTTCCCAATTATCCATTTGGATGCCTTTGTTGTTTATTCGTTCAGTCGCTTTCGACTCTTCGTGACTTCATGGACCAGCCCACGCCAGAGCTTCCTGTCGGCCGTCACCATCCCCAGCTATGGCCTAAATTTTCTTCCCATTTGATTATGCAGTTCTTTTTAGGTAAATTTGTCGAATTAATTTGTATTAAAATTTTATAAATTTTGGCAATCAAATGGTCATTTTCTTTCCATAACATATTGTCCCAGTTTGCTGAATTTTCTTTAAACTTAAAATTTTTATTATCCATCTTAAATTGTTCTTTAATCTGTAAATATGTAAACCAGTTACAATTAAACCCTTCTTTTAGTAAATCTTCTCTTGTTTTTAGTTTATAGTTTGTACCCTCAAATACTAATAGATCTTTATATGTTAACCAATTACATATATTCAGGTTTCCATGCCATGCTAGTGCTTCCTGTGGCGAAGTCCACAGAGGCAGATGGGGTAAGAGTGTATTTTTATATTTGATCCAAATTTTTAAAATTGATTTTCTAATAGGGTGATAGTTGAATGCCATATTTGCTTTAATCTTATTGTACCAAAGGTACCCATGCCAACCGAATCTAAGATCGTGCCCTTCTATATTGAGTAATTTTCGATTATCCAATTTTAGCCAATCTCTAAGCCAACTAAGAACACATGCATCGTAATATAATTTTAAATTTGGTAGACCAAAACCTCAATTTTCTCTAATATCTTGTAAAAATTTGTGTTTTATTCTCGGTTTTTTCCCCTGCCAAATAAATTTAGCCAAATCTCGCTGCCAATTTTGAAAAGTTTTATCAGTTATCACAATTGGTATCATTTGGAATAAAAAGATGATTCTTGGAAGAATATTCATTTTTATAGTAAATATTCTACCCAAAAAGGATATCTGTAATTTTGTCCAAACTTGTAAGTCTTGTTTTATTTTATTCCATAATTTTGTATAATTATTTTTAAATAAATCCGAATTGTTTGATGTTATTTCCACGCCCAAATATCTTAATTTTTTTACGTTTGCAAATCCTGTAGCCAACTCCATATTATGTATATTGTTTTGATTCATATTTAAATTTATCATCTTTGTTTTTTGGTTATTTATTTTAAACCCTACCAATTCACCAAAGTCTTGTATCTTTTTTTGCAAATATTTGATTGAATTTTCTGGATTTTGTAAAGTGATTACCACATCATTGGCAAAAGCCCTTAATTTATAGTTTTCTTGTTTTATTTTTATCCCTTCAATTTGATTATCTTTTCTTATATTTTCTAAAAGAACTTCTAATACTAAGATAAATAGGAGAGGAGAAATTGGGCAACCTTGTCTAGTACCCCTTCCTACGATACAATTTTGAGTTGTATCGCCATTTACCACTATCTTGGCTGTTTGCATTGTATATATAGCTTGAATAGCGTTAATAAAATTCTTACCATAGTCCATACTTTTCAACGTTTTAATCATAAAATGCCAATTTAAATTGTCGAATGCTTTTTCGGCATCTAAGAATAATAACAAAATTTGTTTTTCTTTATGTTCTTTTGCGTACTCAATTATATTTATAATAGATCTAATATTATCTTTAATATGTCTTTTTGGAAGAAAGCCAGATTGATCCGCATTAATCGTATCTTGTAAAACCGCTTTTAATCTATTAGCCAAGATAGTGGTAAAAATTTTGTAATCAGTATTTAACAGCGAGATTGGTCTAAAGTTTTTGCATAGAGTCAGGTCTTGGTCCGCCTTGGGAATCAAAATTATATTAGCATCGGTCCATGATTTGGGAACTGTATTTCCAGTCATTATCGAATTTAATAAAGTATTAAATGGTATTATGAGTTGCTCTTGAAATAACTTGTAATATATAGCAGTAAATCCATCCGGACCTGGCGTTTTGCCTGATTTTTGTTTTTGGATGGCATTTGAAATTTCTTGGATAGTAATGGGTTCGTTAATGATTTCCTGTTGTATTTTAGATATTTTTTGCAGTTTGCTTTCTGTTAGATATATATCAGCCCTAGCCAAATCTATTTGTTGTTTTTGATATAAAATTGTATAAAAATCATGAAATGCTTTCTTGATACTTTGGTTGTCCATTAACTCTTCCCCTTTTTCTTTAATCTTGTTTATAATTTTTTCCCCCTTCTTTTCTTAACTTAAAAGCTAGCCATTTACCAGCTTTTTTGCATGTTGAAAGTATCTTTGCTTAACATACCTCAAGTTTTTTTTTCCATTTCCTCAATTGTTAATAATTCTAGTTGTTTCTGTAATAAAGTAATTTGATTTTTGATGTCTTTATCCCTTGGATTACTTTGAAGTTCAATCTCTTTTATCTTAATTTGTTCACATAATTTTAAGAATTTTTGTTGTTTTATTTTTTTTTTGGTGTTTGCCAAGAGATATAACTCTCACCCCTTTGTGTGGCAGACCTCCTTTAGTGTAGATCTACAATAAACTTGTGAACTCAATCCTCCGACGGTGTGATTTCTGGTCCTTCGCACCGGGTAACGAATCCAAAGGTTCAATTTGTGGACAACAGTGGGTGCAATGAGAAAATTTTAATTTGGATTTCAACTCAAATAAAAAGTCTGTGGTTTCCTAACCAGTCCAGACAATTAATGAAATGTACTTCATTTAGGTCAATTTATTTCACTGTAAACACTGTGAGTATCTATTTTTCACAAGCATATGCTTTTGTGTGTAGAAAGTCTTGATTGGACTGTGTTGGATGGTAGTGTCTTTCTGCTACCTTCAGTGTAGTGATGGAACCACTTTGAGACAATCACCTTATGTCACCAGAAATTTTCTCATCATCAAGGCATTATAATTTAAAAAGAAAACCTAATTAATTCTACTTTTTTACTTTATGAAGAGAACAGTTTGAAATCCATGTTCTTGAAATTATATGAAAAAAACAGTGCATCCTTTTCCAGGTATTTATTAATATCTATTTAACCTCTAAGGAGAAAATATAACCTCATTATTACAATAGATTCAGATTAATCTACTGAAAAAATAATAAAAAAGGAAAAGCAAAGAAGAAGCTATTCTATCTCTGGAATAAATAGCTTTTATGCTGCAGAATATTATAAATATTCTCAAGTAGGTATAAAGCATAAGATAGTAAAATTATCTCATATTAATAGGCAATTACCATAAAGATCTATCAACTGTTTCGATTATACATCTTCACTGCCAGCCATTTTACATTAGTCTAATTATGCTTTTGTTTTAATCTGTACAGTATTACAACAAAGAATATGGTAAACCATATTCTACCAAATATACTAACAACCCAAATATACTGTAGACCAGAGCTTTCCAAACCTTTCATGTTGGTGACACACTTTTTAGACATGCATCATTTCACGACACACTCTTACAGTAGGGCATCATTTCACGACACACTCTTACAGCAAGGCACAAGGCAGGCACTAGGACCTGCACAAAATCACAGCAGGTTTGGGGGCAGCAGGGCACAAGGCAGGCACTAGGACCTGCGCAGAATCACAGCAGGTTTGGGGGCAGCAAGGCACAAGGCAGGCACTAGGACCTGCGCGGAATCCTGGCAGGTTTGGAGGCAGCAAGGCACAAGGCAGGCACTAGGACCTGCGCGGAATCCTGGCAGGGCTCAGAGGCAGCAGCAGCCGCGACACACCCAGACACTGCAGCCGACACACTAACGTGTCCCGACACACAGTTTGGAAAGCTTTGCTGTAGACCTTCATGCTAATACATCTAAGCTTGTAATGGGTACAGGAGGGAGAGTTTGCAAGCGTGTCCAAATTCCTCAAAGTTTAAAAACTATATATGCTTTTATTACTGCTTGCTATGGCTAATGTAAGGTGAGTACCTATCAATGAATTACCATACTTCTTGACTTTTCAGTTTCTAAAGCAGTGTTTCCCAACCTTGGCAACTTGAAGATGTGTGGACTTCAACTCCCAGAATTCCCCAGCCAGCACCAGCACCACCAGCAAGACAGGCCTGCCTAACAATCTAATCTGGAGATCCAGATGATCTCAATCCAATAGTTTTCTCTGTAACAAACCTTAAATTAATGTTGAAGCCCAAGATGTTATTTAAAGAGGTAGTAAGTTATTAGTTTAACTAGGGTAATTGTCTTGATTCTATGTGGAATTCTTTGTTAGCAGTTGTTGCCTTTCTTTGCTTTCCTTTTTCACAATAATTTCCTTGTCTGTCTGTCTGTCTGTCTATTTATCTATCTGTCTATATAAAGCAGCCTTTCTCAACCTTTTGACCCTGGAGGAACCCTTGAAATATTTTTCAGGCTTCGGGGACCCCCTGCACTTTCAGGCTCAGAAGTTACAAAATTATTATATTTGTTTCATGGGTAGGCCTGTATTACAGGCATTAATAATGTTCTTATACTGAAAATAAAGAATGAAACTTACCTCTAATGTGAAGTTGCCCGAATTTGAAATACTTTTTTAAATAAATTGTGATTTCCTAGGGAACCCCTTGTGACCTCTCGCGGAACCCTAGGGAAATCCTGGTTGAGAAACCCTGATCTAGAGATTTGGTTTCAGAATTTTGATAACAAAATTTCTCATTCAAACTTTCCATCCACCACCTTGCATAATTGCACAGCGACCTCTTGTGCACAGGTTTGTCAAACTGCATTGCAGCTCTGGGCAAGAAGATCCAAAGCAGCTTCCTTTCTCTTTCGTCTGAAGATTAAGGCATATTGGTGGCAGTGTAAGGAAAGATAAATTATCGTTTATCACAGGAAACCCTCGGAAGATGGGCTTTGCCAATAGGAATTTAAATTCTACCCATCCCAGCTATTTTCAAGTAATAAGGAGCAGCTTCATTGGTTTTTCCTTTCCTTCTTTATTCTTCCCATTTCACTGTGCTTTATTTTCAGAGGATGCTACAGACCCTTTCCTTGAAATCTTGCCTACATCCTAATATCATTTGGGGAAAATGATGGATGAGTAATATCTAACTCTGAAAGGCAAGGGGAACATTGAACGAGAATAATTTTTGGAAGCATCCGTCTTTTCAATTCTGCATTACACAAGCTATCATTAGACATAATCGTTTGATGATGCTTCATGAAATGTAGCTGAAAACTGGTGAAGGATGTTTAAGTAAAGGGTTCTGATTAATAAATTACTGTCATTTGGAAAGGATTGTATAGGTGGCACTGTTGGGTTCTAGAGTGGGTCCATTTTTATTTCATAACCTCTTTAATGATCTATAAAATTGTTTTAATAGCACTTCACAAAATCCACAGCTAATGATAAATTGGGAGATGAGGCATATACCAGTAGGACAGAAACTAAGCATGACAGAATTTAGTTGGATTAGAACTGGAAGTGGCCTATTACCAAAAGGAATTCAGAAGGAATGTTCCAAAAAGAACCAGAGACAGAAATGTTAGCAAATCTCACAAGTAAACTAAATTAGTGCACACTGTTAATCTGAGTTTTTATGATGGAGAACTGCTGATAGTTGACAGTCTTCATGAAATGTTTATCACCTTCTTTGAAATCCCTAAATGGATCTTATGAGAGGGGGGAAAAATATCCAGCTTTCTGTGACATGTATGGCATATTGGATAATGATCCCATGAGAGAATTCTAGTGGCTGTGGCATTTTCCTCTTACCAAATGAGGCAGGATTATTGGTTAAATATCTGAAGATAGTGTACACTGAAAAATTGATTTGTCTGTTTTTCATCACTGCCTTGACTCAAAATGTTTCTCCAAAATCTATGGCAGAGAACCTTCTCAGCTGGGAATGCTTTAATTAGTTATGCCAAGAAAATAACTAAGCTGAGAGAAGAAGGAGGAAGATAATGATCTGGACAAAAACTGGCACTTATGATTAGCTGGATTTAATGCGCCAGTGCTTCATTAGCTTCACTAACTCACAGCTTATTTCTTTTTCATGTGGTGATGGAATGGGCTTCTTCAGATGGCCTTTTATTATTGAATGGCCTCTCAAGAGACACTCTCTTAGTACCTTTTTAAATCTATCTTTGTCCTAAGATGGAATCATTCTCATTATCTCTCTGTAATCTCAAAATTCCATCCTTGTGTATTCTGGATTTTTATTTCTACTGTTGAATTTATTCTGAGATACTTCTTTTCTAAAGTGTTGATGCTATAATCTCCTTATGATGTTTATAACAGTAAAGTTTATCAAAACCAGTATATTTTTATTATGCCGTAAATAATAATTCGGAACTGATCAGTGTCCAAATTCCTGCTCCACAGATTAAATTATTAGTCTGCACATTCACCTACAATCTCCAATATAATACAAATATGTTTCTCCTAATCCCATAGTCCATAGTCCTGCAGAGAAAAAACAATGATTTACCTTGTCCTGAGGCCTTATCTATAACCAAGTAATACTTTTAGCACCACTGTTGAAAACTCCATAATGTATGAATGTACAAAGTATTAGCAACCCAACTGATAGAGTGAAATATGAACACACAAAGAACTGTTGCTGCTGAGTATAAGATAATTCCCTTGAGTACAGCAGAATTTAATATTCATATGGAACCTAAACAGCTTGCAAAGGTAGACAATAGGGAAACACATGATCCTATGAATGTAGAACGTATTTTCTATGAATAAGGTTATAACTGGATAGACGAATGTGAATAGTTCCCACACATTTGATTCATGTCTTCCTTTTTCGTAGAAAACCATTTATGTGAACAGTTTCATGGGTTCATGTGGGCAGCTGCATGTGGAAAGAACATAGCAAACTGGTAAAGTATATGCTTGACATGGAGAAAGTTCTACATTCATTTCATGGCACCTTCAGATAGGATTCTATTCATTCATTCATTCATTAATTCATTAATTAATTCATTCATTCATTCAATTTGTACAGCCACCCATCTCACATATGTGATTCTAAGCAGCTCACAACAATTGAAACAAAAGGACGATAAACAATTTTAAATAAATAAATAAATGCAAATAAAACAACAACATACAAACACACTAAACCCATTATTAAAATCATATTAAAACACAAAAACATAATCATTATCAGTGGGTGAATACAATCAGTACATCACCTTCAGTGCAACCATTGAAGAGGCTCTTAAAAAGACACCTGTATGAAAGGCTGAGGAACCACTACTATATCATATAGATAATTCTAAACATGGCCCAAAGCTTTAATCTGATACATGGTATTTTCCTAGATTTGTATGTGTTTTGAGATAAGGGGCGTTGAGGCCAATGCTAGCTCCTATATTTTGATTCCATACGTACAGTATCCATTCCAAAACAAATGAGAATAGGATCTATAAATAAATATTAAATTGTGATACCTAAAGAAAATCTCTCTGTGTGTGTATAATTCAAAGCTTGATAACAGCAATTTTTTCAGATTGGCTATATAATTAGGTGTCCATGTAATTCCTCTTGGCAATCAATAGTTTATCAAAAGGCTAGTTACTTTTTCTGTCACATAAGTACATGATAGTTGATTATTTTAAACAGCATGAACTACAGTGCACTTTTCTACCCATCTGATTCTTTTCAGACATCTCAAAATGCCAATACTCTAAAATCTTGTCATTTGAACAGAAATTCATATATATTCTCAGAAAGCTCAAGGTTTTGTAAAACAAAATCACAACCTGTCAAAATCATCCAATATTGTCTGGTTCCATGAAAGAAGAATATCAAAGATGCATCTTCACCTCTATCTTGAACTGCTAAGTTTTGAATTTAAAGTTGTACTTTAAAGCCCCCACTATATTTTTGCTTCAAAAACTGTTGCTTTATATTGCCAAGAAAATAATCTTCACCATATTTTGCATCAAGAGACAGTACCCTCCTCCTGCCCAACGCCACGGTTTAATGGTGTTAACTACTATATTTCCCTTCATTTTTATTGATTCCAGTGTACTGTAAAAGAATGTAGAGTGACCTTGATGATATGGAAGGAATGAGTGAGCTGCTAAGGGGAGACCTGCAGAAAATATTATACAGTCCTGAGAAAGAGGAAAGTGTGAGAAAGAAACTCAAAATAACCCCATCCTGATTTAGTTTAGCATGAGGTGGGACAGAGAGAAAGTTTGATGGGCTTTCAAGGTTGATGGCAGGTAGGCCATGTCAAGGAACAGGTGAAGCATCTCTCCCTACCACCCTCCCATCTCCTACAAAGAAATAAGCAGTACCACAAAGCAGGCTGCAGTCATCTACTCCTATCACTATATTTGTTTTCTAGACTGCTTCTGGGATAGTCATTCTGAAAATTTAAGGTAGCAGCAGAAGCTGCAGTTGTGTTTATGGCTGTCATATTGAGCAGTGTAGCTGTAGCTCCTGAATATTTTTTTCCCCAGTGAAAATATTGTCACTGGTCATATTGTTGCTTGTCAGATATTTTGTTCTTTAGGAGACCCTGGATGTCATGTTGGACAGCTTGATTTATGGCACCACTGTATGGGGATTCGTAGCATATATGGAGCCATTGGTCCCATTTTCAGGATCCCAAACTAAATCTATTTTTGGCAATCCAAATAATAGACATGGGTATTGTCAAAGGCTTTCACGGCCAGAGTTCAATGGCTGTTGTGGAGAGCATGTTCAGCTACTGAAGATTTTTTTGGTTGCTGTAGTCTGCAGTGTCTTTCGTGTTCTTTTATCCTGGTGTGAATGCTTCGTTTTGTGGTTTCGATGTATACTTGTCTGCAGCTGCATGGTATACGGTATACTCCCCCAGCGGTGCGGGGGTCCCTTTTGTCTTTTGCTGATTTTAGCATTTGTTGTATTTTTCTGGTGGGTCTGAAGACTGTTTGAAAGTTGTGTTTTTTCATCAGTATTCCCATGCGGTCAGTGACTCCTTTGATGTAGGGCAGGAATACTTTGTTTGTGGGGGGCTGTTTTTCTTCAGTTAGATGTTGTTTTCTTGGTTTGATGGCTCTTTTTATTTCATTCTTGGAATAGCCATTCGCCTGTAGGACCCAATTCAGATGGTTAAGTTCATTGTTGAGAAATTTGAAATTTGGAAAAATCTTCAGTAGCTAAACATGCTCTCAAGCAAATGGGACATAAAATCCTATTTGAAAACACAGAAATACTGGACAACACCAAAAGCCACTACACCAGATTATACAGAGAAGCCATTGAAATTCACAAACACAAGCACAGTTACAATAAAAAAGAAGAAAGTCTAAAAATTAGCAAAACCTGGCTACCAGTCCTAAAAAACACAGCCTGCAAAAGGTCAACGAACTCAGCTCAACCGCCAGGACATGGGAATACTTCTCACAATGAACATGCTAATCACGCTCAACAGCCACTCGTTAACATTTCAACACAACAAAAAACCCCACCCAATCTCCTATAACTTAGCTCTATAAATAGAAAACAAACATTGCCACTCTACCTGGGCACAGAGAGATCGCTTCTGTCTGTGCTCCTGCCCTCTGAAGATGCCGGCCACAGATGCTGGCAAAACGTTAGGAACCACAACTTCCAGAACACAGCCACACAGCCCGGAAGACCCACAACAACAATAGACATGGGGTTGATATTGATTCAGAGTTCAGTGGTCAAAAATTCAAAGATCCACTAATCTCAACAACATCTAGATTGGTGTTATATGTTTGGCCAAAGCAACTTCACTTTATTTTTTCTTGAACTATGGGTAGCAGCAAGCAACTTGGCGCAAGTGATAATTAAACTAATAGGGGAATGTGAAATTGCTATCTGGAATGGAAGAACGGACTCTGCAGATGGGTACACATCTTTCTGTAATCTTGAAAAAAAATTCTCTTGTGTTTTCACACCTTTTTAGTTCTTTTTTCTTTTTTGTAGTTTTTTTGTTTTTCCATAGCTTTTATCCTTGTCTTGAAACTTAATAAAATTCTTTAAAAAGAAGTTCTATCACGCAGCAAGTCACAGTTGACCCAGTAACCTAACAGGTTAACAAATGATGAAAAGGAGATGTGGGCTGGAGGCTGATGGCAGAGAATCAAAGAACTAGCTGCACAAGTCTCTGCTGGAAGACCACATTATCTAGACCTGCATATAGTTTACTTTCGCGGAACCCAGGGTTGTATGCAGATTGGGTGAGTGAATGAATGCTTGCTTCTTCTTGTTATTTTTTAAAACATAGTGTATGTTGAATCAATAAAGCTTTTTTGTTGCTGAATCTCAGTGTCTTGGGTTACTCACTGCATAAGTTTAGGCTGCTTCTCTGGAGAATGGCAGCAACCCCTTGCCCCCACATATCATCAAGGTGCAAGCTGTGAACCCAATTATAAGAGAAAGAAAGCTGAATTTCTGGTTCCCCTGTACTTATTTTTCAATAAGAAAGCAATGTATTTGTATCATACAGTTTGACCCAGGAAATCTCAGAGTTTTCTAAAAGTAGTAGGAAAGTGTCTTAGTGCGTGAAGGAAAGGATTTGTGGAAGATCATGAAACTTGAACAGATGCTAACTGGAGATCCTCATTATCATGTTCAAGCTAAGTTTCCTGGTGATTTCCCCCCCTTAGCAAACAGAGCTACTGCTCCTCAATGTTCACTTTGAGCATAGTATTAGAGAGAACAGTCTTACCCATTTTTATTCAGAAATCAGTCTCAATGGTCAATGGTCTGTACTCTACTCTTAGGTAAATGTGCCTGGGACAGCAACTTTAAGTGTTACTTAAGCTTGGAGACATAACAAGGGCTCATTCTGATGAATCTTCTCTTCTTCCTTGCATCTCTATGCTTTAACAAGATTTCCCACACATATTCCAGCTATGACCCTTCTTTGCATATGGAAAATGTACTTCTGATGTAAATATTTGAAGTACTTTAATATCTTCCTTTCAGGCTGATGCTATTACTATGCTTATAAAAATGTTAAAATATTCTATGGTATTTCCCACACTGGCACAACTTATCAAACGGCTGCTACAATGCTTTTAGCTGAAAAATGGTGTAGACCTTTTTCTAACATGATTAAGGTACACTCACTGAATGCAACCCAGTACTGTATTCTCTGTTATACATTAGCATACATTTGTGTTCCATGTTTACTTCATGAATTCACAAGTTACAGTATGGACCCTGCAGGCAACTTACTGCACTTTCAAATACTAATGTAATTCTTCACTTCCAGACCTCAGGAGTGTATTTTTTAAGTGTATTTCAGAGTCGGATCCCTGTTGTAGTGGCTCCATAGTTTATAAATAAAGATGCAGAACATACATTTATTTGTGTGTCATCCCATTTAACAAAGCAACACTTTCTGCCTTCTATTTTTGTTTAAAAGTGGAAATTCAAACTATGGAAAATTATGAGTAATGAATCATTAGTAATTCCTATGAAGACAGGCAATGCATTTCCTTATTTAAAGTTGGCTAGCCATCCACTTCACAAAGCAAAATTACTTTTATTTACCTTTATAAAATTCAAGAAACACTCCATAATGTAATTACATCCCATAGGGATATTAACAACCTTCTCATCTACATGAGATAGTTGATTTAAGATTTCCTTGATATTCTATAGGAGTTCTGCTAAAATAGGAAGCTAAACCCTCAAAGAGTTCAAAATTCTATGTAGATCAGGAATTGACAATATGGCATCTTACTCTCTCTAAATGGCATCCATAGACACTCTCCACACTATCCCATCCAGTTATATTTATAAATCAAATCTTACAAGTTCATGCTTTCTTGTGAGATTTTGGTGTTTTATGTGAAATCTCAAGTGAGAAAGCTACAATCTCACATAATTCATAAGAAACCTTCAGGAACAGATTAATCTATTTTTATTTATTTATTTGTATTAATCAAGGAGAATATTTGTAGCTCAGGGTCGAACTGTGGAGTCCTTGGTGCTCTCTGAGCCTTGTTGTTTTCTTGCAGATGTTTCATTGCCAGGCTAGGCAACATCTTCAGTGCGAAAAGGGAGTGGGACTTGCTCTCTGTTTATATACCCTGGCTTGTCCTGCCTGTATTGGTGGGGGTGTTGTAATCTCCTTGGTAGTACCTTGATTAGGTTGTTGTTTGCTGCTTGGTTGATTGACTGAGTTAATAGTTCCTTGATTAGGGTCCATTGTGTTGTTTGATTGCTCCTCTGGTGCTAATCTTGGTGTTAATCTTTGCCTATCTGGGTGTTTGTTTGTTTGTTTATTTATTTATTTATTATTTCAATTTATATGACCGCCCATCTCCCCCAATCGGGGATCGCCCACCTCCCCCAATTGCTGGCAAGGAGATGTTCTGGTCTTCTGGCTTTTCTGTTCTCTTTTATGAATGGTATGTAAATGTTGTTTACCTCTATGTGTTGTAATCAAAGAACTATTAACTAGGAACTATTAACTCAGTCAATCAACCAAGCAGCAAACAACAGTCCAACCAAGGAACTACCAAGGAGAGTACAACACCCCCACCAACACAGGCAGGACAAGCCAGGGTATATAAACAGAGAGCAAGTCTCACTCCCTTTTCGCACTGAAGATGTTGCCTAGCCTGGCAATGAAACCAGGCTAGGAGGCATTTAGATCTGAAAAGTTTATTGATTGTGTTTACATAAAATTCAGCTCTGTTCAGTTATTCACAAACCCATGAAATTATTCACTCATCCTTATGGTTAGAGAACTGTAAGAGAGGGAAAGTGTATTGCTGGCTTTGCCCTATCTCACATGCGTTGTCAGGTGGCCCTCAAACTCTCACACAAATCTTTCTTCTAGAAAAGGTGTATAGCAAAAGAATAGTCAAAATCCACTTAATGGCTCAGAAGATGGTGTATAACAGCCATAGCCCAGATAGTATAAGCACAGGCAAGGCAAACCAGAGGTTTTAGTGTTTGAATAAACTAAATAAGTTCACAGTTCCAGACATTTGGAGACCAGCTTGCATTTTTGTTTGCAGAATCCTGACTGCTCTTAAGCAGAGGATATTATAAGATACTGAGCTCCACCCAACTTCAGCCAGTTTTCACTAACACAGGTTTCTTAGATGTATTCATTAAAGGTAAAGTTTTCCCCCGCACATTTGTGCAGTCATGTCCGACTCTAGGGGCCGGTGCTCATCTCTGTTTGTTAGCCGAAGAGCCAGCGTTGTCCGAAGACGCTTCCGCAGTCATGTGGCCAGCATGACGCACATGGAACGTTGTTACCTACCCACTGAAGTGGTACCTATTCATCTACTTGCATTTGCATGCTTTCGAATTGCTAGGTTGGCAAGAGCTGGGGCGAGTACGGGAGCTCATTCCGTCACGCGGGGCTAGGGATTCTAAGCTCCGAACTTGCAATCTTCCAATCGACAAGCCTGGCATCTTACCCACTCAGCCACTACGCCCCTATTCATTGTTGTTGTTGTTATTCAGTCATTTAGTCGTGTCTGACTCTTCGTGACCTCATGGACCATAGCACGCCAGGCCTTCCTGTCCTCCACTGTCTCTCGGATTTTACTCAAATTCATGTTCATTACATCGGTGATGCTATCTAACCATCTCATCCTCTGCCGTCCCCTTCTCCTTTTGCCTTCAGTCTTTCCCAGCATCAGGGTCTTTTCCAGTGAGTCCTCTCTTCGCATTAGGTGGCCAAAGTATTTGAGCTTCAGCTTCAGCATCTGTCCTTCCAATGAGCAGTCAGGGTTGATTTCCTTTAGGATTGACTGGTTTGACCTCCTTGCAGTCCAAGGGACTCTCAAGAGTCTTCTCCAGCACCACAGTTCGAAAGTATCAATTCTTCGGCTCTCAGCCTTCCTTATGGTCCAACTCTCACAGCCATACATTACTACTGGAAAAACCATAGCTTTAACTATACGGACCTTTGTTGGCAAGGTGATGTCTCTGCTTTTTAATATGCTGTCTAGGTTTGCCATAGCTTTCCTCCCAAGGAGCAAGCGTCTTTTAATTTCATGGCTGCAGTCACCGTCTGCGGTGATCTTGGAGCCCAAGAATATAAAATCTGTCACTGCTTCCATTTCTTCCCCTTCTATTTGCCAGGAAGTGATGGGACCAGATGCCATGATCTGGGTTTTTTTAATGTTGAGTTTCAACCCAGCTTTTGCACTCTCTCCTTTCACCCTCATCAAGAGGCTCTTTAGTTCCTCTTCACTTTCTGCCATTAGGGTGGCATCGTCTGCATATCTGAGGTTGTTGATATTTCTCCCGGCAATCTTAACTCCGGCTTGTGATTCATCCAGCGCGGCATTTCTCATGATGTACTCTGCATATAAGTTAAATAAGCAGGGTGATAATATACAGCCTTGTCGTACTCCTTTCCCAATTTTGAACCAGTCGGTTGTTCCATGTCTGGTTCTAACTGTTGCTTCTTGACCCACATACAGGTTTCTCAGGAGACAGGTAAGGTGGTCTGGTACTCCCATCTCTTTAAGACTTTGCCACAGTTTGTTGTGATCCACACAATCAAAGGCTTTAGCGTAGTCAATGAAGCAGAAGTAGATGTTTTTCTGGAACTCTCTTGCTTTTTCCATGATCCAGCGAATGTTGGCAATCTGATCTCTAGTTCCTCTGCCTCTTCGAAACCCAGCTTGCACTTCTGGTAGTTCTCGGTTCACATACTGCTGAAGCCTAGCTTGTAGGTTTTTGAGCATAACCTTGCTAGCATGTGAAATGAGCGCAATTGTACGGTAGTTTGAACATTCTTTGGTATTGCCTTTCTTTGGAATTGGAAAGTAAACTGACCTGTTCCAATCCTGTGGCCACTGTTGAGTTTTCCAAATTTGTTGGCATATTGAGTGCAGCACTTTAACAGCATAATCTTTTAGGATTTTAAATAGCTCAGCTGGGATACTGTCTTCTCCGCTAGCTTTGTTGTTAGTAATGCTTCCTAAGGCCCACTTGACTTCACTCTCTAGGATGTCCGGCTCAAGCTCAGTGACCACACCATCGTATTTATCAGGGATATTAAGATCTTTCTTGTATAGTTCTTCTGTGTATTCTTGCCACCTCTTCTTAATCTCTTCTGCTTCTGTTAGGTCCCTGCCTTTTTTGTCCTTTATCATGCCCATCTTTGCACAAAACGTTCCCTTGATATCTCCGATTTTCTTGAAGAGATCTCTAGTCTTCCCCATTCTATTGTTTTCCTCGATTTCTTTGCATTGTTCATTTAAGAAGGCCTTCTTATCTCTCCTTGCTATTCTCTGGAAATCTGCATTCAGTTGTTTATATCTTTCCCTTTCTCCCTTGCCTTTTGCTTCCCTTCTTTCCTCAGCTATTTGTAAAGCCTCATCAGTCAGCCACTTTGCTTTCTTGCATTTCTTTTTCTTTTGGATGGTTTTAGTTGCTGCCTCCTGTACAATGTTACGAACCTCCATCCATAGTTCTTCAGGCACTCTGTCTACCAGATCTAATCCTTTAAATCTATTCCTCACCTCAACTGTATATTCATAAGGGATATGATTTAGGTCATACCTGATTGGTCTAATGGTTTTCTCTACGTTCTTCAATTTAAGCCTAAATTTTGCGATAAGAAGCTCATGATCTGAGCCACAGTCAGCTCCAGGTCTTGTTTTTGCTGATTGTATACAGCTTCTCCATCTTTGGCTGCAAAGTATATAATCAATCTGATTTCGGTATTGACCATCTGGTGATGTCCATGTGTAGAGTCGTCTCTTGTGTTGTTGGAAAAGAGTGTTTGCTATGACCACCATGTTCTCTTGACAAAACTCTATTAGCCTTTGCCCTGCTTCATTTTGTACTCCGAGGCTGAACTTGCCTGTTATTCCGTTTATTTTTTGACTTCCTACTTTAGCATTCCAGTCCCCTATGATGAAAAGGACATCTTTTTTTGGTGTTAGTTCTAGAAATTGTTGTAGGTCTTCATAGAACCGGTCAACTTCAGCTTCTTCGGCATCAGTGGTTGGGGCGTAGACTTGGATCACTGTGATGTTGAATGTTTTGCCTTGGATTCGAACTGAAAGCATTCTGTCGTTTTTGAGGTTGTACCCCAGTACTGCCTTTCCCACTCTTTTATTGACTATGAGAGCTACTCCATTTCTTCTAAGGGATTCTTGCCCACAGTGGTATATATAATGGTCTCCTGAATTAAATTCGCCCATTCCTGTCCATTTTAGTTCGCTGATTCCCAAGATGTCGATGTTCAATCTTGTCATCTCATATTTGACCACATCCAGCTTACCTTGATTCATAGATCTTACATCCCAGGTTCCTATGCAATATTGTTCTTTACAGCATCGGACTTTCCTTCCACTTCCAGACACATCCACAACTGAGCGTCCTTTCGGCTTTGGCCCAGCTGTTTCACTCTTTCTGGAGCTACTCGGAATTGCCCTCCACTCTTCCCCAGTAGCATTTTGGACACCTTCTGACCTGAGGGGCTCATCTTCCGGCGTCATATCTTTTAGCCTTTTGATACTGTCCATGGGTTTGCTTGGCAAGGATACTGGAGTGGTTTGCCATTCCCTCCTCCAGTTTTGGACCACGTTTTGTCAGAACTCTCTGTCATGACCTGTTCTTCTTGACCTGACTTCATTGAGTTACGCAAGCCCCTTTGCCACGACAAGGCAGGGATCCATGAAGGGGCCCTATTCATTAGCTTTCTATAAAAGAGCCAGGTTCCAAAATTGGTCTCCTGTATCATTCTGACCTCTCATCCTTATTTCAACAGTGATGTTTCTTTTTGTGGACTTGTGAGCTGGGGGTGGAAACATGAGTTGTTTTAGAACTTGGCCATACCCTACAGAAGAGTGAATTAGTCCATTTTTCAGATTATGAGCTTTTAAAAAGGCGGGAATGGGAGCATTTTGCTTCCCAAAGCTTCATGCTGTCATTGCCATTCCCACTCTTAAGCCCTCCCAAAAAACAAATGAGCAAAACACCAACAAACATTCAGAGGTTCATCCTGACTCCTTCTAGTGAAGCTGCTGTAGTCCTTTGGAACAGGGATCTTAAGCTACATTGTGTCCCCTTGATTGTCAGATATGGTCTACTCCTGATTTACAATCACTCTGAATGCACAGGTTTCTACAAAGATTGGTAGAATTGGTGTTGCTGCTATTTTTTATTACTCTTTTTTAATGAAAAGCAA
Source organism: Charina bottae (assembly GCA_023362775.1). Classification (NCBI taxonomy): domain Eukaryota; kingdom Metazoa; phylum Chordata; class Lepidosauria; order Squamata; family Charinaidae; genus Charina; species Charina bottae. Next base: position 141,931,963 of record JALMGJ010000003.1, read on the forward strand.
AAATAATTATAAATATTTTTTAAAAGTAGAAAATTGTAAAAAATACAATCAAAACATAGCACAATATAAATAAATAAATAAATAAATAAATAAATAAATAAATAGTTGGCCACCCTTTCTTTGATTTTATAGAATCAAGGTTGGAATTGTATGCATAAGTGATGTAACAAAATTTTGTAGTACGATCAGGCTGTTAGCTACTTTGATGATTTTGCTCCTCATTAAATAGGGAAACATAAGATTGGACTAGAGTATGTTGTTTAAATTATGAACAGAGTAATCAGGTTATAGTACCCATCTCCAGAGACAATAGTGTGAAGGGGAAACATGCAGAGAATGTAAGGTAGCTATGTGTTCAATAGCATCCCAATTAAAATTTTTAATTGGGATAACAAATTGGAATCCTTCACTAATTGGATGCTTTGTTTTGCCTCAGACATTTTTTTTTAGAAAAAAGAGAGGGATGGATCACATATTGGTTGATATGGCAGCAGCTTCTCTTACTTGCATAGGCATCCATCGCCAGCAGTGATTATGTCAAAATGATGACATGCGTCATGGTATCAACACACAAATAAGGCTAGTATGTAATTTGTGTCAAGATGTTTGATGCAAATACTTAAGTTATTTATTAATATATTTGATTTCTATCCTGCCTCAAGGCAGCATACAGTACATAGAGTCACTTGTTGAGATGGGTGGCTATAGAAATCAGATGGATGGATGGATGGATGGATGGATGGATGGATGGATGGATGATGGATGGATGATAGATATAGTGCTCCTTCCTCTTATTTTTCCCACTACCCTGTGAGATGCATTGGCTGAGAGAGTATGACTGGCCTTGAGTCACCCAGTGAGCTTCTATGGCTGAGGGTAGACTGGAACCTGGGGCTCCCTGCTTCAAGTCCAACATCTTCACCATTACACTACAATGGCTCTCTAAATTATGTTGCTTGTCTGATGACATCCTGATGGGTGTGTCATCATATGCCTCCACTGCCACCTCTGCAGATGTTCTCAAAATGGAGGTAGATCAGAGGTCTATTATGTATAGGGCAATCTTATTGATCACATTAATAAAATTAGAAGAAACATTAATTGTTTCATCCAAAGCCTTAATGAGTAGGATTGGAAAGAAGGGAAAACAGCAGTCCCATCTTCTGATTTTGTTTTTTAATTTGAACAATTTTCCTCCCATTTGGACTATGTCTGGAGACCTGGACCACTGCTATTCCTGCAGACTCTCACAATCTATTCCATTTTTGTCTTTGACAGCGTTTCTTCACTAGCAGAAGGAGATTCTGCCTTATGCTCTCCTGCCAAAAAATGTCCTGTCAAAAGCAGGGATAATGGCACTATATTTCTAAATGTCTATCTCTTCTGGCCTCTAACCTGCAGGAGCAGCTGTCTTTGAAAACCAGGTGAATGTAAACACTGTAATAGGAAGCAGATTTTCTGCTAACGATATGCCATCTCCAGCCACTCATAACCAAATGGAGCTCTAATTAATCTCCATTTGCATGGTTTGGATGCTTTGGGTCATGCTAGAATGTGTCAGAGACACAACTTGGAGATTAAATTTGATTTCTGTCATGAACCCAGAATATTTGAAGACTATATATAGATAGAAATAAAAATGTTGGTCACCCTCCTTATATGTCTGCCAAGTGTACATTGAAGGTATAGTAATCACTTTCCTCATTTTGGGGTGATAAAGTACACAGTGGTCTTCACAGCAAGCAGCTGTCTTAGAAAGATGAATCCATGTCTCTGCCACACTCTGTTCTGTTTATCTGGTCTCACCTTCGCAGGGAATACAAGGCTTCACTGACCTCTATGCTGTCTAAACAGGCATTAATGAATTGAGTATTTTAATACTGAACATATAATTTATCATGTTAATAAGAAAACTTAGCAGGGCTTGAAATTGGCAAGGGCAATGATGCAAATTATATCCAAAGAGTAAAGAAGGCCTGGCCAAGTGACAATGCAGATCTGAGCTATGTGTTTTCCATCAACTTAAATATTTTACCATTTTGTTCTTCCACTTGTGAGGATGAAGGGCGTTTGTAAAAACAGCACACTTTAGTTGATTGGGGCACTAGATAATAAAAGCTTCTGTTTGTCATTGACAAACAGCATTCAGCCTCAGTGCTAGCATGATCACAGGACTATTAAAAATATAGTAATCAAAATATTAATCAGCAGCTTATTGCACCATTCAAACTCAGTCTGTTTCTCCATATGAATTATTGGTCTTTTCCAGACTCAAATAATAGAGTTGCTTTTTTGTGTGTGTGTGTGTGTGTGTGTGTGTGTGTGTGTGTGTGAAAACTGAAACAACAGAAGCAAGGGTGCTTGTACTCTTAACTTAAGCCAAAAATTATGTTGTGGAATTTGTGCCCTAATAAATATTCTTAGGATCATGTCCATGTGATATTGTGTTTACTCAGAATTCCACTCCACTTTGTTCAGTGAACATGAAACTGAAATGTCTGCCCAGAAGTAAATTAAGTTGAATTCAGTGGGCTTGACTTCCAAGTAAGTAGACAACAAATAAGTAGTTACCCTATTCTCAATCTTCTCAGATAAGTATGTACAAGATTTTAATGTTAACCCTAGAGGTACACAAATATATTCAAAAAGATTAAATTGAATACCAGAATTTAATTGGGTTTCTGAGCTGACTTGACAAGTCACTTCAAATCATCAAACTGAATTTCATGCCTCCAAATTGATTTGGACATTTTGAATTAGATCTGCACACAGAGATATTTCTTTTCCCTCAATCAGTTAAAAAGTCCAAATTGATTAGATTCAGCAATTTGATTTGGAGTCTGAATTAAATCAGATCAATTTTATGAATTGAACTTAACTTCAAATTACGTTGGATCACAAATTCAGACTGGTTGACCAACCATTTTGAATAGGTGCATGCTAAGGCCTCCTCTCTCACCAGTTACACCCTCAAGCTTTCATTCCATCAAGTCCTTCTCTAGGCTTTTCTTCTGAGCCTTTTTGACATGACTACTTTTCTTTTTTGTTCAAGACAACCTGGAAGTAAAGAAATGCATGTGTGTTATTGGCATTCGAGGGACTGTACCCTTGGCCACAAAAAACACAGAGCACACAGCCACAGAGAGTCCCATGTATTTCCCCCCCCCCTAACCCTGACTTTTGCCCTGATTTCTGTGGCTTAGCTTTCCCCAAAGTTTTGTGAGAGACCTGCACCCCTAAGCACACTGTCCCATGTTCTCACTTGATCTGTCATTGGCGATCACTCGTAGCCAAGTAAGATTGTCTTCCAAAGGTAAAACTTTAACAGTGGATCCGTAAGTGGCTATAAAGGCCAACCTCAAATTCCTTGTTATATCTGTTTGAAGTAAGTATGACTGGTCCCTCTCTTTTCTCTCCTTCCTTTTTATTTTCTCCCATGTGTACAGAAAAGGAAGAAGGAGCTGTTCTCCTTTTTGACAATCCCACAAGGCTTACAGGTTCTAACTTACCAGCCACTGTTTTATTCCTGACTTCTTTAAATAGTACTTGGAAATAGTGTCTTTTCCAAGTATGTGACATACTGTGAAAGTTTGTCTTCCAGCACCTAGATGTAGTTTTGCATTGGTTACAGTAATCCTCCTCATCCTTGGTGCTACCATACACTCCCTTCAAAATGGCCAAAATGTCTTGGGCTGTAGCCTCTGGACTGGAGCGTGACAGGGACATATCTCCCTTTAGGGCTGAGGCTTTTAAGCTCTCTACAGTCCTTTTCTTCTTTTCCCTTATCTCCATAACTCTAATCTTATGACATTTGAGAGGCTAAGGTCATCTAATGGTCAAACTCCTTCTTTGCAGGAGTACAGAGCCAACCCCTTGAAAATGACCTCAGCTGCTTGTTGAGTCTGGTATCATAATGGAGCTTCGAAGATTTCTCCCTTACTTTGCCCATTACTATTCCAGTTCTGTCCCAGGGGAATAATCAAACTGTTTGCCAGACATCTCTTCCATTACATTCTGCAAGGTCTTCAGCTTTGCTCAAAAGGAGTTGAGTCCCAAGAGAAATAGAATCCTTTCTCCCTTCCTCCTTCCCACCATCCCACGAAATAGGTTACTAAGGTGAGGATAACACTGTCATCTCTTTTACACTGTCAGACCCCAATAAATCTTACCGTGCTATAGAACTAGTGCAGTAAGTCATTACATATTTCTCTTTGTCAATATACATCCTCCTCTGAGGCTGGTTTTCCCGAAACCTTTAATCTTTTTGGTTCCTGTTAAATGCTGAGAGTCCACAGCTTCAGGGATCTTCTTTACCATGCATGCACAGTTTATACTGACACATTTCCCTCTGCACCAGTTCTCAAGTCAGTTATATCTATCTTAACATAAATTTTCCTAATAAATTGTTTACAATTAGATGGAAAAAAGAAACCCCAAATATCTGGATATGGCAGGGAGACTCCTTGCTACTCACTGGTCCAGCTGCTGATGTCTTTTCCTCTCTGCCTTTCCTTCTCTTGCTGCTTTTGTTAGTTTGCTTGCTTTTTCTACCAGTTGAATTATTTTCTGTCCTGCTTACTTCTCTCACTGCTGCTTCTCTCTTTGTGTAACTCTAATTTATTTTAGAAAATTAATTTCTGAAAGGATAAGAGTAGTTTAGAAATATTCTGATGGATGGAATGTGGTATATATATAGGGTTTTTTTAGTAAGGGGCATAAGAATGTCCTGCCTTTCATTATACAATCATATTATCAGTGGTTTGTATTCTTCCTGCTTTTCCATATTTCGGTTAAATCCCAAGGGAAGACAGCATGTGAGAACTGCTGTGTGTCTTTTTAATCAGTGTTAAAGGAGAGTCCTACCCTTGAGAAATTTGGGGGGAAGAAGAAATTCCGCTGGAGAAATTCAGACAAATCATCCATGCTCTTCAGTTCTTCAGCCCACAGATTGAATGAAGAATTTCAGACGACCACTTTTGCCCAGCTCTAGAATTGCCATCATATTGTCCACATGTTCTTCCCAATGATAGCATGGTGGTCACTATGGAAAACATGGCCTTTGCTTTGAGGTGATGACCCTCTTATATCTTCAGATTGAAGGCACCATTGGCCTAATGTTGTCGTCTAAATTATGGCAAGGGAGTTAGGTAGATCATCTGGGCAGCCAAGAGGAGTCTGGGACGCTTTCTAGCGTATTTCCAACTCATTCTAAGCTGCTCATTATACAGCAGTCAAATAGGCTTCTATACATGTCTTGATTCTCTTCCCTCTGCTTTTGGTATTTTACTCAAACCCAGGAGGAGCAATATTGTTTAAATGTTATTCAGAATGTTTCCAGAACACATTTCATTATGTCTTCATCTTCAGTTAATATATCAATGGAACACTTGTGAGAACTGGATATGAAAATTTAGAGAAACAAATAGGTAAATCAGAGGGATACCAGCTAGATATTTTGATCTTTTAGTTCTTCAGATGTCAAACTGAAGTTTTGATCTGTTCTCCACATGTTATTTTACTCTATTTGCATTATGATTGTTGGTTATAATGCCCTTGCTCCATTAATGTCATATTTTGTGCTTCATACAGATTTAGAAGAAGGTACTATTCTCTTTGTAAGAGATAAGATAATGGGGCAATATTTTTTTCTTTCCTATAAATAAAGTTGTAAAACTTAATCCTTTGTAAAACACACCCCAGTCCTTCTATGATATTCTCATCCACTCCTAACTAATTCATCACCTCCCTTTATATCTTATTGCTCTGTATAAGAGCCAACCTGTCGAAATCAGTCAAAATAATCTCAAAATGACAGGGAAAACTCAGAGCTAATGTATGCAAATCGGGTAATTGTGTGTACATTTTTATCACTACCTGTAGCCATAGTTGTTCAGATTTCTAGATGCAATATTGATTCAAGATGCATGTCTACTTAGCAATTTATCAACACTAAATTATTCTAAAAGTCTACAATATTTTTGCTGCAGAATGGTACTTTTTAAAATTTTGGTTCCATTTCAGTATAGGTTGATGACAACCTGGAATAAATTCAAACTTGGATACAATGATCAGCTTTATTTAAAATACTAACATTGTGTGCCAAGGGACTGAAGTTAACAAATTGATATAAACAAATAAATAAGGAGTTGGTTATACAAATTTTAGGCATCTAACAATTTCTACTTGGTATTAAATATATTGCCTAAAATTATATAAGATTCAGAATAAAGAAAACCATTTCCGCCTCTTATTTAAAATGCATTTTACAATTATTTTTGAAATGATACATGAGTAGAAAAAAATCATAAAAGATCGAGCCTGAACAACTTTAATTTATTACCAATATTTTCTTATTTATGTTTGACAGCAATAAAAATCATAGTGTAGCAGAAATGGTGTTACCCTGCAGTGGTGGGGCTGACATGTCAGCAATCTAACTTCTCATTCTGGACCAGCTGCAGTTTCTGAGTCATCTCCAAAGGCTGCTCCATATATCAAAGTATGGGTTACTGTCACCAAGGCATTCTGGTCAAATCCAGGAGCACTCTCTTCAGGGGAATGTGAACCCTACCTGTACAGGGGTAAATAAATACAGGGGCCAATGTTCCTGGACATTTATCGATATACATACATACATAGATACATACATACCCACATACATACATACCCTCTTGAAGGGATTTAGCCTTTCATCCCATCCAGACCCTGACAATGTCTACTTTCTACCATTTCAGCCTGAGGTGGCAATGTACAGCTCAGTATCATTGGTGTCCTGATGACATCTTACTCCAAACTGGTGGATAATCTAGTCCAGCAACTTCATATAGACACTGAATATTATAGATGAGAGCATTGAACCCTGGTGGTACCCCATATTTAAACCACCATAGCTTTGAATGCTACTTCCCAAGATTACAGACTGGAACTGCCCATTTAGGTAGGAGCAGAACCCTGAAACCTTGTCCCACTGACTCTCAACAATTGTACATGATCCAGCAGGGTAACATGTTCAATGATACTGAATGCTCTTTTTTATATAAGAATTTTATTAAGTTTCAAGCAAAGATAAAACCTACAGAAAAATAAAAAACTACAAAGAAAAAAAGAAAATGTATTGTCAAAGGCTTTCACGGCCGGAGTTCGATGGTTGTTGTGGGTCTTCCGGGCTGTGTTGCTGTGTTCTGGAAGTTGTGGTTCCTAACGTTTTGCCAGCATCTGTGGCCAGCATCTTCAGAGGGCAGGAGCACAGACTGTGCTCCTGCCCTCTGAAGATGCTGGCCACAGATGCTGGCGAAATGTTACGAACCACAACTTCCAGAACAGGGCCACACAGCCCAGAAGACCCACAATAACCATCAAAAAAAGAAAAACTAAAAAAGTGTAGAAACACAAGAGAAAATTTTTCAAAATTACAAAAAGAGGTGACTTCTGACTTTTAACAGCAAGGATATACAACAATATTCCATAATCAATCCCTTAAAAAGGTAAAGGTTCCCCCCGCACATTTGTGCAGTTGTGTCCGACTCTAGGGGCCGGTGCTCATCTCCGTTTGTTAGCCGAAGAGCCAGCATTGTCCGAAGACACTTCCATGGTCATGTGGCCGCATGACACGCGCGGAACGCTGTTACCTACCCACCAAAGTGGTACCTATTCATCTACTTGCATTTGCATGCTTTCGAATTGCTAGGTTGGCAAGAGCTGGATGCGGGAGCTCACTCCGCATGCAGGGCTAGGGATTCGAACCTCCAAACTTCCGATATTCCGATCGACAAGCCTGGCGTCTTACACGCTGAGCCACCACACCCCTTTTCAATCCCTTACTCTATATTAAACCAAAATCACATTATTTCTATAAATCATTCCATTGGCACATTATAAAAATCACTAACTACAGTTGCTCCCTCCCCTTATATTAAGAGAGAGAGAGAGAGAGAGAGAGAGAGAGAGAGAGAGAGAGAGAGAGAGAGAGAGAGAGAGTGTGTGTGTATGATCAAGGTATCTCCCCTGCCAGGTAAGTAAGTAAGTAAGTAAGTAAGTAAGTATGTAAGTAAGTAAGTAAGTGTGTGTGTGTGTGTGTGTGTGTGTGTGTATGTGTGTGTGTGTGTGTGTGTGTGTATATATATATATATATATATACACATACATACATACATACATACATACACACACATACTAATCAACATTCCCCCCCCAAAGATAACATTTATTTAATTATTTCCTTCCTACCACTATTCTATACATTCCTGTCTACTATAATAAAGATCAAACTAAAATACATAAATTGTCTGCCATTGTACTTGATAATACAACATTTTAAATAATCTTAATCATATTAAACCCAAAACCAGACATTTATTATTTTTATTTTACCTTAATAATCTGAATCCAAATCATTAAAGATAAATGAAATCAGCCAAACCCTAAAAGCAATCCAGATAAATATTCTTAAACCCTAATTCCACTTCGAAATAAACCAGAGCATTTACATATCCCCACAATGTGCACAGAGCTTTTTTCTTTAAAAAATCCAACAGCCCAACTGCCCCCCTCAAAAACTCCAACTTCTGATACTGCATGCTCTTGCAATTCAGCTAAAGAGAGTCTTATAAGAGGGTCCCAGATAATCTTCCTCTTACAAGACTGTCTTTAGCTGAGTTGGAAGTTTGGAAAAGGAATTTCTTGGGTGGTCATTGTGGAATGATAAAACATTTTAAAAAAGAATGCATTAACTTGTTTGGTTTTCTGCCTGGATTGTATCTTTTTAGATTGTAGTCCTAAGAGCAGGGAGCACTTTTTTTTGTTATTTTAAATTATTGATTGGCACTCATCATAGCCCATCAATAACAAGCCATAGAACCTGGGCTTACCCATTATATTTAGCAACAAGTGAGCAAGCCACCTTAAGATTTAGTAAGTTGTATGAACCTAGTAATAAAGTAATCAATTTTTCAAACATTAAACTACCCGTACATTCAATAAATAAATGATAAAGCAGAAGTATATCCCACCAGAGCCTTTCTTCTTAAACCCTTAGCAGTCAAACAGGAAATAAGGGGGTGATAATACATTAATGATGAGTAGAAAAATGCATACTAACATCTCAAATTTACAAAGCAACTGATTTGTTTTCTCCATCCCACATCATTCATAAATCACAGATTGTCTACTAATAGTATGGGAAGAAATATAGGGGATATGTACTTATATATACTGTATATATATATGGAATGTTTATCTTCTTTCTTAAAGTTTTTTCATTGTAAGAATTGCTTTTGGAAAACACATACACACATAAACTCTTCAATTATGCTGTCAACTTTTCCTGTCATTCTTTCTGAAAGGGTGTCAAATACTTCAATGAACCTATTCTTGAGTTAGTCATCAGAAGGCGAAAGGCGCCAGCAACAACACTTTTCCCCAAGTTTCCCACCAAAATACCAATGCCGATTTGGCCTCTCAGTAGATTCTATAGGTCAAAGTTATTAAGCAAGATCTTTCACTACTTTACCTGTCTAAACTGTCATAAATTTTAACAGTGCTTTTGCTTCTTTAAGATCACAGTCATTAATGTTTGCTGAAAGAAAAGTGAGCTTGAACATATTGCTCCCTGTCATTATCTATGTCAGTCAAATATGCAAATGTCCCATAAGCCAAATTTGGCACCCAAAGAAGAGAAATCAGCAAAGGGCAACGTAAGAGCACTCTCATTCCTCCTCCTGCCTGTTTTTAGTTGTTTAAAGAATCCAGTAAAAATGCAGTGCCGGATCCTTGAGAACTCTACTTTGCGAACAATAAATTGGCATGGAAATTGTGACTCTTCTTTTCTCTGGTGGAAGGATTTTATGCATCCCTCACATTACAATTGGTTTTGTATTTGCATTGTGTGCAAGATATTACAAGAGTGGCACCTCTCAAGAAAGAAAGGGAATTACAGTCATTCAGTTCACAGTTGCAACAACTTCTGTAATTTTGCCTTTTCAAATAGGGTTAAAGTAAGGTTATCTTTTGAAATTTTGCAATTCAGTTTGGCAGATAGATATATCAGTGTTTCTCAGTCTCAGCCACTTTAATACCTGTGGACTTCAACTCCCAGAATTCCCCAGCCAGCATGAAGGACCGGAGGCATGGATGGATGGATGGATGGATGGATGGATGGATGGATGGATGGATGGATGGATGGATGGATGGATGGATAGATAGATAGATAGATAGATAGATAGATAGATAGATAGATAGATGACAGAAAGACAGACAGACAGACAGACATACGATAGATGATAGACAGATATACAGTAGATAGATAGAAAACTTATATATGGGGAAAGTCTCAACAAATGCAGATGTCTTCCTAACAATAATCCACAAACTTGCATTTGTGGACCTTAGTCAAAGTTGCAAGAATAATTTGGAAGAGATATGGGGAGAGGGAGAAGCATTTACTTATTATTGCAAAAATATGGTAAATGTATGGAATTTATAACACTAGCCAATTTGCTGGTTGTTCTGATGCTTATAATTTTTTTTGTCTTTACTCTATGCAGAAGTGTCTTCCCCCAAGAACATGCAGAAGTGTCTTCCCCCATGGCCTATTCCTAGTACTAACATCCTATTAACTCAAATGCTCTTTAGTAAATAGTAAAAAGAAAAAAATCCCTTCTCACCCCTATGGGTGGTACGTGTCTTCCTCAACCTCGGGTCCTCTACCAGAGGCCTGGGAGTTTGAGGGTTCTGTGCAGTATCTTAGCTGTTCCTAGCACTGCACTCTTTTGGACAGAGAGCTCTGATGTTGCTCCTGGGATCTGTTGGAGCCACTCTCCCAGCTTAGGAGTCACAGCCCCGAGTGCTCCTACCACCACTGGGACCACTTTGGCTTTCACTTTCCACATCTTCTCTAGTTCCTCCTTCATGTGCTAGTACTTCTTCAGCTTCTCATGCTCCTTCTTCCTGATGTTGCTGTCACTTTGCACCTCTACATCTATCACCACCACCGTCTTCTGGTCCTTGTCTACTACCACGATGTCTGGTTGATTGGCCAGTACCTGCCTGTCTGTCTGGATCTGGAAGTCCCACAGGATCTTAGCCTGGTTGTTCTCCACAACCTTCTGTGGAATCTCCCATCTCGGCTTTGGAGGGTCTAGCCCATACGCTGTGCAGATGATCCTGTACACAATGCCAGCTACTTGGTTGTGCCGTTCAGTGTATGCTGTTCCTGCCTGCATCTTACACCCTGCCACTATGTGTTGGACTGTCTCTGAGGCCTCTCTGCACAGTCTGCACCTTGAGTCCTGTCTAGTGTGGTAGACCCCTGCTTCTATGGATCGGGTGCTTAGTGCCTGTTCTTGTGCTGCTATGATCAGTGCCTCAGTGCTGTCTTTTAGACCATCCCTTTCTAGCCACTGGTAGGACTTCCCAAGGTCAGCAACCTCAGCTATCACTGTTTTTCAAGTTGGATTCCTGAGAACAGTTGGGAGTGTTGCTACTGTACCAGCCTCCCTGCTCCATAGCAACCTCCCTGCATGAGCTGCTAGAGGCTGTCTCGGGGTTGGCGGTGGCGTTCCCCAGGCTCATGGTTCTGGGGGACTTCAACCTGCCATCCCTGGGGCATGCTTCAGAGGTGGCTTGGGAGTTCATGGCTACCATGGCAGCCATGGGCCTGTCCCAGATTATTTGGGACCTGACTTGAGTCAGTGGCCTCACCCCGGACATGGTTTTCTTGATGGAGCAGTGGCAATGTGATCTGAGGGGAGAGTTAGATCTGTCCCCGTTGTCATGGTCAGACCATGCCCTGGTGGCCCTGAGATTCTCTTATGCCACCCCACTCTGCAGGGAGGCAGGACCCATTTGATTGGTCCACCCCTGGTGGCTTATGGACCCAATGAGGTTTCAGAGGGATCTGGGGTTGTACCCAAGGATCTGCTGCATGGTCTAGTGGAGGTCCTGTCCGCAGCCTGGAATAAGGAAGAGGCCGGGGCCTTCGAAAAAATTTCTCCTGTGCAACCTCTCCTACCCCATTTCACCCATCACTCCCTGTGGTTCATGGAGGAGTTGAGGGTTTTGAAGAGGGTTAAGAGATGTCTGGAGTGCCACTGGAGGAAGACAAAGACTGAATCTGACCAAACACAAGCTAGAGCCGCTATTAAGGCCTACCTTGTGGAGGGAAGACCGGTGAAACATGAATATTTCTCCACTCTTATTGCATCTGCAAAATGCCACCTGATGGCCCTGTTTAAGATTACTCAATCTCTTTTGGGTCAAGTAGATTCGGTGACCCACTTACAGGGCCTGACGGAGGAGTTCTCTGAGCATCTGCAGGATAAAATTTCTCAGATCCATTCCAAGTTGGACTCTCAGCTTGAGGCACAGTCTGGGGAGATACCGAGGGAGCGTGCTTACCCCGTTATCTGGGAATGGTTTGACCCTGTTGGACCTGAGGAAGTGGACAGGATCCTCCGGACTGTAAATGCCACCATATGCCAATTTGACCCGTGCCGTTCCTGGCTGGTAAAGGCAGCCCAGGAGGTGACATGTGGCTGGGTCCAGGTGATGGTTAATACATCCTTGAGTGAGGGGGTGTTTCTGGCTGCCTTTAAGGATGCACTGGTACATCCTCTCCTCAAGAAATCATCCCTGGACCCTACTGTGTTGGACAATTTTCGTCCTGTATCCCACCTTCCCTTTTTGGGAAAGGTGGTTGAGAAAGTGGTGGCATTGCAACTCCAGAGGATTCTTAGTGCTCCTTAGTGATTTATTTGTTGTATTTCTATTCTATTTTATTTACTTTACTGAAGTAAATTTGAGTTTTGTTAAGTTCTTTTAAGAAAGAACTCACCATCTATACAGGCCAAATTTAATAGATACATCTATTCCCAGAATGGGAGAATCAAATTGTCTCTATCTGCCATTTAACTACTATAAAAAGAAAAACACCATGGAGGAGGAGAAGGAACCAGCCCTAATTCATCAAGTGAAATATAGATAAATTTAATATATAGGTACAGTATATTATCTATATCTATAGATAAATGTAAGCTAAATATCTTCTGCCTGAATCAAATTCTTAGTTTCAGTTTACCCATTCATTAAAATATGTGTTCAAATATTTTCTGTTCTGTTTATAAAGAAATTTGGTAGTATTTTACTTAAAAATGAATTAAATAAAATTCTTATCAATCTTTCCCCTCCATAGTATGAACAAGTTAAGTGAAAACATTGCTAAAATGAATGCTTGAAAAAATATCTCTAAAGTAAAATTGGTCTCATCCTATCTTGATCCTTAATTTTATCCTTGCCTTAATTAATATTAGAGAATGTAGAAGATGATTAATTGTGGATAAAAAGATAAAGACACCCTTATGGAAGCCTGTTACAAGTTTCTGATGCCCGAAAGAACTCTTGCATTATCTAGAAAAAGACAAAGGCATCCAGATGTCAAAAATTACTGTGACTAGCTTTCTAAATAACTGCCCATTTTGCTTTTGATAAAGCTCCTCCATTAATATTATCACAAATCATTATGCATTCATCATCACAGTGAGCTACAGTGTTTCCATATATGTTTGCCTGCACCTCAGCCACAGACGTGACTCTGACTATAAAAAAGGTACCGAAGGAAAACTTGCAGGCTTTAATATCTGAAGCAGTGCCAAGAAAAGATGATTCATACTATTCATGAACTCCCATAACAGGTTCAGAAAAAAGATTGGAGTATAGATCAGAAGTAAAGTGCCTTCTGCACTTGCCAAATAACTCTACTAAAGAGACAATGGAGAGTGTGCCAATTTCGTTTGGAGAGTTTACATGCCCAAGAAAATTAATTTAAGTCAACTGATGACCCTACAGATTCTGATCAAGCTTAATGTTTGCTAAAGATTAAGGTGCTATTACAAAATACGAGTAGACAGTACAGAAGGGACCTTCAATTAAGTTCACCAGGGTGATAAATTGTATTCCTCTTAAAGAACAGAGTTATTTATTTATTTATTTATTTATTTATTTATTTATTTATTTATTTATTTATTAAATTTATCCCCACCCATCTCCCGGAATAAGGGACTCTGGGCAGTTTACAGGATAAAATGGTTAAAAAACTATACATAAAAATTACAGACCATATAAAATAATTATAAATTATGAATCCAGATGTGTAAAATATTCGTTAAAGAAGGACAATAAAATCAAGGGATTAGCCATCTCCATGAGGAACTATCCCTTCCTCCATCCCATGCCAGGCAGCAGAACCAGGTCTTCAGCTCTTTCCTAAAGGTCGGGAGGGAGGAGATCTGCCTTAACTCTGGGATCAAGCTGTTCCATAGCATGGGCGCTGTCACAGAGAAGGCCCGCCTCCTAGACCCCATCAGATGACATTCTCTAATTGATGGGGTACGTAGCAGGGCCTCTCTGGATGACCGGGTGGGGCGGGTCGACAACATGGGGATAAGACGGTCCCTCAGGTATTCTGGTCCCATGCCATGTAGGGCTTTAAAGGTGATAACCAACACCTTGAATTGTACCCGGAAGCAAACCGGCACCCAATGCAGCTCGCGGAGCAACGGTGTTACATGTGCAGATCTTGGAGCACCCAATACTGCCTGCGCGGCCGCATTCTGCACCAGCTGAAGCTTCCGGATAGTCTTCAAGGGTAGCCCCATGTAGAGCACATTGCAATAATCTACATGGGAGATGATGAGAGCATGAGTGACTGTACGGAGGGCATCGCGTTCCAGGAATGGGAGTAACTGGCGCACCAACTGAAGTTGCGCAAAAGCCCTCCTAGCCACGACTGCCACCTGCTCTTCGAGCAGGAGTCGTGAGTCTAGAAGAACCCCCAGATTACGCACCGGTTCTGAACGGGGCAGTGCTACCCCATCGAGAACCAAAGATGATAATTTCCCAGAAGACGCTGAGCCATCAATTCACAGCCACTCGGTCTTACCAGGGTTCAACTGAAGCCTGTTGTTCCCCATCCAGGCCCTCACAGCCCCCAGGCACTGGGACAGGGTGGACACTGCATCACTTACTTCACCAGGGATGGAGATATACAATTGAGTATCATTCGCATACTGATGATACCTCATCCCATGGTGTCGGATGACCTCACCCAGCGGTTTCATGTAGATGTTGAACAGGAGAGGAGAGAGAACTGAACCCTGCGGCACCCCACATGGGAGCGAACGCGGGCTGGATCTCTCCTCCCCTATCACCACCAACTGGGAGCGGCCCCGGAGGAAGGAGGTGAACCAGCGCAAAACTACGCCACCCACCCCCAACTCCCTAAGCCGCCCCAAAAGGATACCATAGTCGATGGTATCAAAAGCCGCTGAGAGATCCAAGAGAGCCAGGATGGATGCACTACCTCCATCCCACTCCCGCCAGAGGTCGTCTGTGAGCGTGACCAATGCAGTCTCCGTCCCATATCCTGGCTTGAAACCTGACTGAAAAGGGTCAAGATAATCCGCTTCATCCAGGGTCCTTTGAAGTTGCAACGCCACCACTTTCTCAACCACTTTTCCCAAAAAGGGAAGATGGGAGACTGGACGAAAGTTGTCCAGGATGGTAGGGTCCAGGGATGGCTTCTTGAGGAGGGGGTGCACCAGCGCCTCCTTAAAGGCAGTTGGAACCACCCCCTCTAACAAGGATGTATTAATCATAGCCCGGACCCATCCACCTGTCACCTCCCCGGCCGATTTCACCAGCCAGGAAGGGCAGGGATCTAAATAGCATGTGGTGGGATTAACAATTCGAAGGATACTGTCCACTTCCTCAGGTCCAACAGGATCAAATTGTTCCCAGATAATATGGTAAGACCGCTCTCCCGGCATCTCCCCAGACTGCAATCCAGGCATGGAGTCCAACTTAGACTGAATCCGAGCGATTTTATCCTGCAGATGTTCAGAAAATTCCTCCGCACGGCCCTGCAGGGGCCACCCTACCCAAGAGAGATCGAGTAATCTTAAACAGGGCCGTCGGGCGGCATTCTGCGGATGCAATAAGAGCGGAGATATATTTACGTTTCGCCGCTCTTACCGCCACAAGGTAGGCCTTAATAGCGGCTCTAGATTGTGTTCGGTCGAATTCCGTCTTCGTCTTTCTCCAGCGGCACTCTAGACGTCTCTTCACCCTCTTCAAGACCCTCAACTCCTCCGTAAACCACGGGGAGTGACGGGTCAAATGGGGCTTGAGAGGTCACATCGGCGCGATCCTGTCCAAGGCACCGGCCGCCTCCCTATTCCAGGTTGCGGCCAGTGTCTCCGCTGGACCGTGCAGCAGATCCTCGGGTATTACCCCCAGCTCCCTCTGAAACCTCAATGGGTCCATAAGTCGCCGGGGGCAGACCAATCGAATAGCTCCAGCCTCCCTGCTGAGTGGGGCGGCATAAGAGAATCTTAGGGATACCAGGACGTGATCTGACCATGACAATGGGGATAGTTCTAACTTTCCCCTCAGGTCACTTTGCCATTGCTCTGACAAGAATACCAAATCCGGAGTGAGTCCACTGTCGCGAGTCGGATCCCGAATAATCTGGGACAGGCCCATGGCTGCCATGGTAGCCATGAACTCCCAAGCCACCTCTGAAGCATGCCCCAGGGATGGCAGGTTGAAGTCCCCCAGAACCATGAGCCTGGGGAACGCCACCACCAACCCCGAGACAGCCTCCAGCAGCTCAGGCAAGGAGGTTGCCATGCAGCAGGGAGGCTGGTACAATAACAACACTCCCAACTGTTCACGGGTACCCAACTTGAAAAACAGGGTCTCACATCCGGCTACTTGTGGAGCAAGGACCCTGAAAACCACCAAGGATTCTCTGATAACAACTGCCACCCCCCCTCCCCTACCCCGGTCTCTCGGCTGGTGCCACACCCGAAATCCAGCCGGGCACACCTCCGAGAGGGCTACTCCTCCCTCTGGGCCCAGCCAGGTTTCGGTAATACACGCCAGGTCCGCCCCCCTCTCTGTGATTAATTCACTTATGAGAGGGGCTTTGTTATTTACTGACCTGGTGTTGAGTAGCAGCAGCCGGAAGCTGGGACCCTCAAGGATCCGCTGACCAGAACCTGGGGTTGAACTCAGAGGACCAGAATGCACCACCGGTACTAAACACCGGGGGCGCCTTCCCCGAAGATGGCCTGTCCTCCGGTTCCCGTCCCAATATCTTATATGTAATACATATAAAAATATAAATGCCCGAGAATGGTAGTCTAGAAGTAGATAAGGTTGGGACCATTAAATATCTGAATGATTCTGTATGACTCATTGTATGTTCCTCTGTGTTGAGGTAGAACAGACTGCCAGATACCAGCTGTCATGTTTCAGAAGTAATTATTTTGCTGCAGACACCAATGATCAGTAACTGATAATCGGAATGCTCATGGGGGACATTCAGGTTATTTCAGGTTATCCTTTAGAGAAGGACATTCAGGTTTTAAGGGTTATAAAAGGAGAAGACCTTTCTTCAAGGTTTTCTTTCATTCTCCTTAAAGACCAGGTATCTCCTATTCAATACATGTATTACAGAATCAGAGAGAAATTTCACCATGGCTATTACCTTCTAGAATAAAACAAAACATAGACTTAGCCAAACAAAGAACTTGAATCTTTAAGAATATTTTAGCCATGCAAATCCTGAGACCAAAAGAGCGGGCACCTTGATTCCTCAGCCTAAATATATCCTTCTTCTTCCACACTCACTTGAAGGTGCTGCTATTTTTTCTCCCAAATGAAGTTTATTTCTTTCAGAGGTGGCATAGCACCCAAGGAGTTGATTTCAAACTGATTGATCATCATCTTAGGTGACCTGAGCAGATATCTTCCAGATTGCAACTAAATAGGATTGTGCAGTGCTTTGGCTTCAAAAGCAGAAATGTGTTTTGCTGCCTTAAGCTATCTATGTCTTTTCCTGGGATTCTGTTGCTGCCTTTCCAGCTGCAGCACATCCCATGATCCCATCTGCCATCCTCACTTTTTCAACTCCCTGCTTCACTTCATGGATGCACCCACTCTGAATAATATGAAAGATTGGGAAGAAGGTTCCATGGGGGCATTTTGTATTCTACAATCCCTCTAAGTTCATGATCTACACTAGCCAAATCAGAGTTCAGGACAATGAGAGAAAAGGAGCAGAGAAAAGCAATCAATGTTGTCTCAGTACTATATCCTGATCTGAAACCCCACTGAAAAGGGTTCACATATTCCATTTCTTCTAGGGCCCTCTGGAATTGTACTTTCTCAACAACCTCCATAAACGCGGGAAATGGAGGCTGGACAAAAATTATCCAGTACCTGTTGGATCCAGGGATGGTTTCTTGAAGAGTGGATGGACCATCACCTCTTTAAGAGCTGGAGGAACCATCTCCTCCCTCAAGTATGTATTTACTTCTGCCTGGATCCAACCACAGGTTGTCTCCTGGGAGGCCTTAACCTCCTAGGTGGCCATATCACAGCCCCAAGCACTCTGACAATGGCTCAGGACCAACAGGTTTGAACACTTCCCCAGTAACCATATTAGACTGTGCTTCAGTCAGCTCCAAAGGACTTGCCACAGCCTGGCAGTACCAAGTGTAATGACTTTTTATCAGGACCAATTTATGCCTAGTCCCACATGGCATTCTCAGGAGTTGCTGGAATTTTCTGAGCAATGAAGTTGGAATTGGCTTTAACTAAGGGCTTGGGGCAGGAGAAGATTCCTTCAGATCCCTTTATACAGAAGCCACCACATGGCCTCACTCCTTAATTTACTTAATATCAGAAGCCACACTTTTTTCTATGGCCAGAAATTATCTAGATTGGTAGAATTCGTCTTGGTGGAGCTAGCTTTTCTTTTACATATTTGGTTTTGATTAATAGGGCATGTCCTTAGAATGGGTGTTATTTGGCTTATTTGATTGTTCATTTGCTCAGTAATGGAGCATGAGCAAAACTCTCTTTTCTCCAATATACCCAAGACTCTGTATGTTCACTTTAAAGAGTACTTTCTTCTTTGATCTACATTCCTAAAACACACATTCATATGTCCAGGTGAGGGATTGCTTCATTACAAGGATTGTGCTGTTAAAAGATAAATGCATTAGAACACAAACCGTTGTTTCCAAACACAGGATTAACTGACTGAATGTTCTCAGAGACTGCTCAAGTGAAATCAGTTAGAATTAACAGGGAATTAACTCTCTTCCCATCTTAGTAGAATACTCAGTTCATACTGTTACTACCCTAATTTTATATGGCTAATTTAGATTAAGCTGTCAGCCTTAATGTACGCACTTTACATAATTTGACCTAAAGGGGAAAAAATCATTGAAGGAATAACCACAGCCATACTGCATTTAATTGGTGCCTTTGCCATTAAGTAGAGTTAAAATTGCTTGGTGATTGTTGCACCAGCTGATTTCATATTTTATTTCAGTATTGCTTTCTCTCCCTGCCCCTCCTCTTTGGATTTTTTGTTTCCCAAGAACAAAAATGTGGGACATGGATAAAAGATTTCCAGTAGTTTACACCAGTTGTTTATTGCAAAATAACACCATTCGTACCTTAGTGGGAAAGTTCAAAAACACTGCAGCGCTGGCAAGAGGAACAGTCTTGATAAACAGGTGCTTCATGTTTTCGCATTCTTGCCAAGAATTAAGTCTACAAACTCTTATTATCTCAATTAAATATCTTTCTCCATTTTACTCAGGTGGTTCTTCTAGAACCTTGGCATTCCATTTGTGCCATTCACACCTTTTTTTAAATTTGAAAAAAAATTCTCTGGTGTTTCCACACTTTTTTAGTTTTTTTCTTTCTTACTAGTTTTTTTTTTATTTTTCTTTGTAGTTTTTATTCTTTTCTTGAAACCTAATAAAATTTATTATAAAAAAAACATCCAACTGGGGCACTTGTACTAGTTTGGATCCAATTGGAAGATCACAGCTTTAACATTTCCCATATAAAAATGAGTCCTTGTGGATACAAAACTACTATATTGGCAAACGTTTTTTAGACTTCTTCCTGCCAGTTCTTTTTGCAGGCAACTTACTATCTAAATGTGATAACTACAATACTTGCATAATGAAATGGAGCATACAAATGTCTTATTAAAGCTTGCTGATATAGTCCCCTTATTAAATCCACCTATGAGCATTTTTTTTTTCAGAACATACTTTATAAACACATATTTGTAGTGAATGATAGATGTATAGTTAGTAGTACACTCAAGATGCCAGGGATATGTGCATTCAGGTACCTTTGCTACATAAATGAAATGATAGCCAAAATCAACTATTCAGAATCCAGTTGTCAGAATTTACCAAAGCAGTTAATTAATGTGATTGTCTTTTTCCAATGCTTGCACTCCAGAAAAATGATGATGATAAAGGCTAATATATACATTCCAGCCTTTGGTTATAAATAAACGTAATGAAAGCTAAAACTGAGGAAAATAATCAAGACAGTAAATGCTGTTTGGGAAAATAGAGAGTGGTATGTAAATTAAGAAGATTGCACAGGTAGAGTATTGGGAAAGACACAACAAGGTAGCCTCCTTGATTTATTGTCATCTTGGTAAGAATTATAATTTATCAGCAACAAAGAACTGGTAGAATCATAATATTGAAAAAGTGTTTGGGATTTCCAAATACAAACTGATAAACATTCATCCATAATAAGTCAGACCTGACTGTAGTTACAAAGAAACAGGTATGGATAACACTGAAGTAGCTGGATATAGAAAAGTCAATGAGAAAGAACTAGAAAAAATAGAGAAATATAAAGACTTCCAGATAGAGATTGAGCAAATGTGGAAAAAGAAAGTTGTAATGGTGCCAATAGTTTTTGGGGCACTGGGTGCCCTACCAAAAGATCTGGAAAAGCACTTGAACACAACAGGTATGGATAGAATCTCAACTCATCAGTTACGAAAAGGTGTATTACTTGGAACAGCACACATATCATAATAGTATCTTTATCTATCCTTGATATCCTTGGGGAGGATCAGATAATCAAAATACCAAATCCAATCCAAAATGTCTGGTAGACTATGTGTAAGTAAGTAATAATCTAGTACTTACAAACAAACTTGTTACTCATTTGTTATGAAAATGACTGTCACAGTTTCATTCTATGCACTTTTTTTTCCTGATTATCTCTTGGAACAAAAATGAAAGAAAGGAGGTCACACTCATGTCATGATTTTGGCTTCTGAACACTTGAGTGAATAAACTGATTAATGTTGCTGCTTAAGGAAAGGTTAATTTATTGTGATGGAGACTAATTGGACTCTCCCTTTCCAAATATTTTTGTGATGAGTTCATGACACCTATTATTCCAAAGCAAAGTTTTATAAATAGCAAAGTAGGAGGAGGACAACTGATGATTACCTGGAACTATTTCTGAAAGAAGAAAGGTAGTTTAACTAAATATCATTAGAGTATTTAGATGATAGTTGAGCTTGTTGAGATGGGTGGCCACATAAATTGGATAGCTAAATACATAAATGAAAGGGGGGAATATTTATTCATTCACTCATCATATTTATGTGTTTTCAGCTGAGATCATCATAAGGAAGGGCAAAGGGGAAAAAGTTTTATTGCAAATTCATGTAATAATTTCCCCCTCAAGCAGATAACACACATAGTACCATTTCCAGATTTATCTTCCAGTTCACATCATTGGGCACATCTTTTCTTCACTACTGACACTGCTACTTATTACTTATTTCAGATGCCTCTTCCAGAAAGGAAGACAGTTTTCAGGAATTTGGAAGACATAATTCGGTACAATATTAATTTGGTACAATATTTACTCCAGCAAAGGAGATCGTTACCTTGTCGTGGTGCTGGAGCTTGAGCACCTCAATGAAACCATGAGCTAAACCGTGAAGGGACACCCAAGACGGGAAGGTCATGGCAGAGAGGTCAGACTAAATACGATCCCTGGGGAAGGTAATGGCAACCCACCCCAGTATTCTTGCCATGAAAACTAAATGGATCAGTACAACCAAAGATATGTCGGTATACCATCGGAAGATGGGACTCCCAGGTCGGAAGATGGTCAAAATGCTACTGGGGAGGAACAGAGGATACGTTCAACTAGCCCCAGATGTGATGACGCAGCTAGCTCAAGGCCGAAAGGACGGCTAGCGGCCGACGGTGCTGGTGGTGAACGACGAATCCGATGTTCTAAAGATCAACACACCATAGGAACCTGGAATGTAAGATCTATGAGCCAGGGCAAATTGGATGTGGTTATTGGTGAGATGTCAAGATTAAATATAGACATTTTAGGTGTCAGTGAACTGAAATGGACTGGAATGGGCCACTTCACATCAGATGACCACCAGATCTACTACTGTGGACAAGAGGACCACTGAAGAAATGGAGTAGCCTTCATAATTAATAATAAAGTGGCTAAAGCAGTGCTTGGATACAATCCAAAAAACGATAGAATGATCTCAATTCGAATTCAGGGTAAGCCATTTAACATCACAGTGATCCAAATATACGCCCCAACCACAGATGCTGAAGAAGCAGAAGTAGATCAGTTCTATGAGGATCTGCAGCACCTACTGGATAATACACCAAAAAGAGATGTTATTTTCATTGCAGGAGACTGGAATGCTAAGGTGGGTAGTCAGACGACACCTGGAATTACAGGCAAGCATGGTATGGGAGAACAAAATGAAGCAGGACATAGGCTGATAGAATTTTGCCAAGACAACTCACTGTGCATAACAAACACTCTCTTCCAACAACCTAAAAGACGACTTTATACATGGACTTCACCAGATGGTCGACACCGAAATCAGATTGACTACATCCTTTGCAGCCAAAGGTGGCGGACATCTATACAGTCGGTAAAAACAAGACCTGGAGCTGACTGTAGTTCAGATCACGAACTTCTTATTGCAAAATTTAGAATCAGACTAAAGAGAATAGGGAAGACCCACAGATCAGTTAGATATGAGCTCACTAATATTCCTAAGGAATATGCAGTGGAGGTGAAGAATAGATTTAAGGGACTAGATTTAGTAGATAGGGTCCCAGAAGAACTATGGACAGAAGTTCGCAACATTGTTCAGGAGGCGGCAACAAAAAACGTCCCAAAGAAAAAGAAAACCAAGAAGGCAAGATGGCTGTCTGCTGAAACACTGGAAGTAGCCCAAGAAAGAAGGAAAGCAAAAGGTAACAGTGATAGGGGGAGATATGCCCAATTAAATGCAAAATTCCAGAGGTTAGCCAGAAGAGATAAGGAATTATTTTTAAACAAGCAATGTGCGGAAGTGGAAGAAGACAATAGAATAGGAAGGACAAGAGACCTCTTCCAGAAAATTAGAAACATCGGAGGTAAATTCCAGGCAAAAATGGGTATGATCAAAAACAAAGATGGTAAGGACCTAACAGAAGCAGAAGAGATCAAGAAAAGGTGGCAAGAATATACGGAAGATCTGTATAGGAAGGATAATAATATTGGAGATAGCTTTGACGGTGTGGTCAGTGAGTTAGAGCCAGACATCCTGAAGAGTGAGGTTGAATGGGCCTTAAGAAGCATTGCTAATAACAAGGCAGCAGGAGATGATGGTATCCCAGCTGAACTGTTTAAAATCTTGCAAGATGATGCTGTCAGGGTGATGCATGCCATATGCCAGCAAATTTGGAAAACACAAGAATGGCCATCAGATTGGAAAAAATCAACTTATATCCCCATACCAAAAAAGGGAAGCACTAAAGAATGTTCAAACTATCGAACAGTGGCACTTATTTCACATGCCAGTAAGGTAATGCTCAAGATCTTGCAGGGTAGACTCCAGCAATTCATGGAGCGAGAATTGCCAGATGTACAAGCTGGGTTTAGAAAAGGCAGAGGAACTAGAGACCAAATTGCCAATATCCACTGGATAATGGAGAAAGCCAGGGAATTTCAGAAAAACATCTATTTCTGTTTTATTGACTATTCTAAAGCCTTTGACTGTGTGGATCATAACAAATTGTGGCAAGTTCTTGGTGGTATGGGGATACCAAGTCATCTTGTCTGCCTCCTGAGGAATCTGTATAACGACCAAGTAGCAACGGTAAGAACAGAGCACGGAACAACGGACTGGTTTAAGATTGGGAAAGGAGTACGGCAGGGTTGTATACTCTCACCCTACCTATTCAACCTGTACGCAGAACACATCATGCGACATGCTGGGCTTGAGGAATCCAAGGCTGAAGTTAAAATCGCTGGAAGAAACATTAACAATCTCAGATATGCAGATGATACCACTTTGATGGCTGAAAGCGAGGAGGAGTTGAGGAGCCTTATGACGAAGGTGAAAGAAGAAAGTGCAAAAGCTGGGTTGCAGTTAAACCTCAAAAAAACCAAGATTATGGCAACCAGCTTGATTGATGACTGGCAAATAGAGGGAGAAAAAGTGGAGGCAGTGACAGACTTTGTATTTCTAGGCGCAAAGATTACTGCAGACGCTGACTGCAGCCAGGAAATCAGAAGACGTCTACTTCTTGGGAGGAGAGCAATGGCAAATCTTGATAAAATAGTTAAGAGCAGAGACATCACACTGACAACAAAGGTCCGCATAGTTAAAGCAATGGTATTCCCTGTAGTAACCTATGGCTGCGAGAGCTGGACCATAAGGAAGGCTGAGCGAAGGAAGATAGATGCTTTTGAACTGTGGTGTTGGAGGAAAATTCTGAGAGTGCCTTGGACTGCAAGAAGATCAAACCAGTCCATACTGCAGGAAATCAAGCCAGACTGCTCACTTGAGGGAATGATATTAAAGGCAAAACTGAAGTACTTTGGCCACATAATGAGAAGACAGGATACCCTGGAGAAGAAGCTGATGCTAGGAAAAGTGGAAGGCAAAAGGAAGAGGGGCCAACCAAGGGCAAGATGGATGGATGGTATTCTGGAGGTGACGGACTCAACCATGGGGGAGCTGGGGATGGTGACAGCCGACAGGAAGCTCTGGCGTGGACTGGTCCATGAAGTCACGAAGAGTCGGAAACGACTGAACGAATAAACAACAACAATATTTATATGCATTTCTCCAGGGAAAGAAGAACATATCTAACAACTTCTCAAGGGCAAGACTTTTCTTAATGGGGGCAACAGGACAAAGTGCAAGGGGAGATTTCTACTATAAGGTCTTCCCTTTGGATATAATAGATATGTGGGAAGCAGGGAAGCTGCAGAGGGTAACCAACCTTGTTCTTATAGAGAACCAGTGAAGGGCCCTATGGTCCATAGAGCTATGGGGAAACTCGATAAGGCCCAGGAAAATGCTATCACTATTTGGGGCCTGGGTGAAACAGGAAATCATTTAAGAGAGGCGATCTACCAATAGACTCTTACACTACACAAGGCTTGACAGAATTAAAGTTTTACATCATGAACCTTCACCAATCAAGAAACAGGAGATCTAGCAGATATTCATGAGATGGAAATTACAGGCTTTAGCTGTTTCAATTAAAATGGCTGCCAAGAAAACTTATTGTCCACCAGAAACCCCAGCATTTAAAATGAGAGCCACCATCAGGAGACAAATATGAATGGGTGGGGGATGTCAGAAAAAGGGGAGGAAATTGTGGAAGGAAAGACCAAGATCTTGGTTCTCGGAATAAGTAGAGGAGCACAGCGATGCCGTTATGAAAACATCAGCTTAGGCCAGAAAGACAGGAGGGATTGGAGGAAAAAGTTCAAGATTCCCTTCTCTTTGGTATAAGAGGGAGGCAGAGAGAAACTTTATCAGGCTTTCAAGATTTTGTGATGACACCCTATAATAATCATCCTCCTAAAACGCAAGGACAAATTCATCTACCACAGTGTATGTGAATCACCTAACCCCCCATAATTTATTTTTTTATTTATTAAATTTGAACACAGTCTGACTCCCAGTGACTCTGGATGGTTCACCAAGTAAAGAACACATTAAAAAATAACAATAAAACCATATAACAATAAAGACAATGGATGAAAAAGATGGCCAAATTGGGCAAAAACAAAAACATACCTGCACTACTCAGAAAGGGCTTCCACCACCCTAGCCAAAAGCCTGGGTGAAGATCCAGATGTTCAAGGCCCTGGGAAACACCAGCATGTTGGGAGCCACTTGAATCTCCAGGGGGAACCTCATTCCAGATCTAATGTCCAGACATTTCAAATGGCTATATCAATGGGAATTACAAAAGAATAAGAAAGATGAGATAAAAATGATAATTCTGGCTGAAAACCCCCAATGCTCGCTCACTCTTTAGGGGGCAAAAGGGTTGTGTGGGGTGCCGCAGTGTTCGGTTCTCTCTCCTCTCCTACTTAACATCTACATGAAACCACTGGGTGAGATCATCCATCACCACGGGATGAGGTATCATCAATATGCTGATGATACTCAATTGTATATCTCCATCCCAGGTGAAGTAAGTGATGCAGTCGCCACCCTATCTCAGTGCATGGGGGCTGTGGGGGTCTGCATGGGGAACAAGAGGCTTCAACTGAACCCTGGTAAGACAGAGTGGCTGTGGATTGATGGCCTCTCAGTATCCAGGAAGTTGTCATCCATTGATGGCTTCTCGGTATCCAGGAAGTTCCGGATGGGGTGGCACTGCCCCATTCGGAACAAGTGCAGAACTTGGGGGTCCTCCTGGACTCACAACTCCTGCTCAAAGAGCAGGTGGCGGTCGTGGCCAGGAGGGCCTTTGCACAGCTTTAGGTTGTGCACCAGTTATACCCATTCCTGGACCAAGATGCCCTCTGAACAATCACTCATGCCCTTGTTATCTCCCATATAGACTATTGCAATGCACTCTACATGGGGCTACACTTGAAGAGTATCCGAAAGCTTCAGCTGGTCCAGAATGCAGCCATGCGGGCAGTTATTGGTTCTGTAAAATCATGACACCACTGCTGCGCGAGCTGCATTGGGTACCAGTTTGCTTCTGGGTCCAATTTAAGGTGTTGGTTATCACCTTTAAAGTCCTACATGGCATGGGACCAGGTTACATGAGGGACCGTCTCATCCCCCTAACATTGATTCGTCCCACCTGGGCATGCAGAAAGGGCATGCTACGGACCCCATCAGTAAAGGAATTCTATCTAGCGGGGTCCAGGAGGTGGGCCTTCTCTGCAGTGGCGCCTGCCCTTTGGAATATCTTGCCCCCAAAAGCTGAGGTGGGTTTCCTCGCTCCCGGCCTTCTGGAAGAATTTGAAGACCTGGTTCTGCTGCCTTGCCTGGGATGGGAAAGGCAATAGCAACTCCTGGGGGTGGCTGGTGCCGTAATGTCCTCCCTATTATTTGAGATCTATTAGCCATTGGATTTTACACTTATTTATTCTATTTATACTGGTTTTGTAATTTCATGTTTATATTTTTAACTATTGATTTTATTGTAAACCGCCCAGAGTCCCCTGGTTGGGGGAGATGGGCAGTGATATAAATTTAAATAGTAAAAAAATAAATAAAAAATAAATAAATTAAAATAAAATAATAAAATAAAATAATAAAATAAAATAAATAAAATAATAAAATAAAATAAAATAAAATAAAATAAAATAAAATAAAATATAAAATAAATAAAATAATAAAATAAAATAATAAAATAAAATAAAATAATAAAATTAAAATAAAATAATAAAATAATAAAATAAAATAAAATAAAATAAAATAAAATAAAATAAAATAAAATAAAATAAAATAAAATAAAAAATAAAATAAAATAAAATAATAAAATTAAAATAAAATAATAAAATAATAAAATAAAATAATAAAATATAAAATAAAATAAAATAAAATAAAATAAAAATATAAAATATAAAATATAAAATATAAAATAAAATAAAATAATAAAAAAATAAAATAAAATAATAAAATAAAATAAAATAATAAAATAAAATAAAATAAAATAAAATAAAATAATAAAATAATAATAAAATAAAATAAAATAAAATAAAATGCAAACATCTTAGAAGTTTTGTCAGTAAGATAGCTCAAGGTAATTTTTCAAGGCATTTTAACTCCCTCCCTTAGGCAGAATTTTATTTATTTATTAGGCATAGGTCCAGCCTTCCATTTAGGTTCTCAAGGCACATTGATGGCATTCTTTCTTTCATTTTTTTTCCCACAGTAAAAACCTTGTGAGAGTGACAGGCCAACAGTCATCCAGTGACTTCCCTGGCTGAGGATGGATTTGAACCTAGATCTCCCTGATCCAAGTCAAAAGCTTTACCGCTATGCAATACTGACTTCTGATTTTATCTAATTATCAATCTCTAAAGATGAGATCCCTTATCCCAAGCTTGTTATATCAACCTTGTGTCTTACAAGAAATCACTCTGATATCCGCTTTGATACCTCTGCCCAATCTACTAAATACCAAGGGATTGCTCAGTTTACTTTATAAAGTAAAATAACTTAGATTTTCAAAGCAGAGTTCTCAAATGTTTTTGCTTCAGATAATATTTTAAAAGTTTCTTAAATTTGTTAAATTCTATTATTGCTTTCCAAAAAATGTCAGGGGAATTGAATTTAGTGTCTGAGCCCTAAGCAGGCAAGGTATTATGATGTCTGCATTTTCAAAGTATGCACCCATATATTCACATCTATGCACACACAAATTCATGCACTTTTTTTAGCAATCAACTTAAGTTGGGATATCTGCTTAAACTGTAGGATGTTGCCCTGAATGTTTATTTCAGCCTTCATTTCAGTCTTTTAGTCTGAAATCCTTAAATGAAAATAAGCTGTGTTCTGTTAAGTAAAATTTACTAGTAATTAGGTATGCTACTGGGTTGACAATAGTCGTGGGAGATATTACACAGCACTGCATTTTGCACTTCTTTTTGAAAAGCAAGCATTGGGAGAATATGAAATCTCTGGGATGTTGAAATACATTTAAGAAGGAAGCAATTTCAAACCACTTCTGTATTGTTGCCAAGGAAAATGGAAGGATACATCCATGACGTCATCAGAAGGTGAACTTGATGCAAAGGGAATTCATTGTACCTGTGCATAAATACTCTCAAAAAACTTGATTAAATTCAGTGGCACTTATTCTCCGTGTGTGTATGTGTGTACCATTATAGCCTTAGTTAAATCATTAATTAGTAAAAATGAATAACTGATAAAATCTGCATAATCACTGAAATATGCAACCCCTTGATACTTTCAAACTGCATAACTGATAAAGCTGCTGCTTTAAGAGGAAAAAAAACCCTGTTTTTTTGGGTTACAAACATTGATAATCCTAGAATGTGAAGGTTCTGAAGCAGGTTTGAAAGCCATTAGTTCAGGTGCTTCTCTTATAGAATACTTATCAAGTTCAAGTCCCATCAAATTTGATGGGTCACAAATGAACGAATGAACGAATGAACGAATGAACGAACCTTTATGCCAGCTGACTCTCAATGACTCTGGGTGGCTCACAACAATCAAAGAATTACAATAAAACAAATAAAGCATAAAAGATAACAATAAAAGATGGCAAGCGTGATGAAGCAAGGCATCTCACTGTCCCTTACCAAAGGCTCTTCTAAACAACAGTGGGGACCATCTGGATCTCGGTGGGAGCGTCATTCCAGAGGGCAGGTGCTGCTACAGAGAATACTTCTAAGAATACTTCTAAATATTGCTAAAGTATCCTTCTAAAAAAATATTCTTTCATTTGCGCTTGCCAAAGAAAGAATTGCATCCTGTACAAACAAAATGCTTGGCAATAAATCACAACAATTTGCTTAATCATTAATTTTCATCATTAATTTGTTCACTATTAAAGAAATGCCTCCCTTAGGAATGAATGTCCTGGGCCTGTATATTCCCATTCTGATTCCATTGTTTTTAAAATATAAGTCTTCTGTTTTCTGAAGCTATCTTTGCTGCAAATGGCAGGAGCTGAACATTGGATATTTAAAATTAATGCAAATTCACCACCACTCTCATTCTTATGTTTTCCATACGTCTATGCACATCAGTGCAAACGAGTATATAGGAGGTTACTGGATTTGAAGATCAGAAAGCTGGAGGTCTCAAACCTTCTCTCATAAAACCCACCTAGCTCTTCAAATTCTGGTTCTGCCTCCTGGTTTGTGATAGCAGCTTAGTAATTCCTGTTGTCACCAGTTAACTTCTAGGAAGAACCTCACCTGATGTCCATCCTCTAATGTTAGTGTATATACTGACTTACTTGTGGTTGGAAGGTTATAATAGAAAAAGGGAAATAATTTCAATAGTACACTTAGCTCTATGTGTAGCACAGAGGTACGGCATCCAGAAGTGTCTACTCTTTCTCCTCCCTATGGGATATAAACCAATCTCACAAAAGTTAAACAAAATCAAATTTCATTAAAAAAGCAACTATACAATTCATGAAACCCTTTTTACTTTAAATAGTAAAATATAAATATTCAATGTTGGGAAAAAGATTCAGAGCTGTCCAGATCATAGACAACCTTTTCTTTTTAAGTCCAAAAGAAAATGTAATATTCTAGAAAGATGAAAAGATGGTGGGTGATGATCTACTACTAATAAAGAACTCCTTGTCAGAAATACCTGTGAAGAGATAGGGGAAGTTTTCAAATTATTACAAATCACAAAATAAAGAAAGATAAAGAAAAAAAGCCATATATTTTCATGCAAACAGCTTGAAGTATGAAATTACTGACATTAAATATTCAATTTCTATAACTTGTTGCAGAAAAGTTACAGAAAATTTGCCAATCACAGTAAACAGAAATCAAAGTTTTAGCACCAATTCTTGTGTTGATATGATACCTATTTCTACAGCACTAGAAGCTCCTAAAGCAAATGCTCGTCTGCAACAATTTGGAATTTATTTATTTATTTATTTATTTATTTATTATTTTTATCCTGCCTTTATTACTTTTATAAATAACTCAAGATGGGGAAAATACCTAATACTCCTTCTTCCTCCTGTTTTCCTCACCACAGCAACCCTGTGAGGTGAGTTGGGCTAAGAGAGAGTGACTGGCCCAAAACCACCCACCCAGTTTTCATGCCTAAGGTGGGACTAGAACTCCCAGTGTCCTGGTTTCTAGCCTGGTGCATTAACCATTAGACCAAACTAGCTCTCTCTCTTTCTATGAGGTCTCGGAGACCCCAAATTATTATTAGAGTCTGTGGGATATAATAGCAGTCCTCTTTTCTCCCAGTCCCAGTTCACTGACCAATGGAGTTCAGCCAGGTTCAGCCCTATGTTATTGAAAGGATTAAAAATTGTCTATCTTCAGCAAAGAGGGGTCCTGAAGTAATCCAGCTGTGTACATGATTGAGAGGCATGTCTCATTCCTGTTGATATGTATTGAATATCTGAGTCTGCAATCTACAGTCTGGCAAGCAGGCTACATTCACAACAAAGTATAAAATGATGCACATTGATTTTTTTAATCAGTTTTCATATATGCATAAATGGAGTCTGAGCTGATAGTGACTGATCAGAGAAGGGAGCCTAGATTAATAGTGGATAGCTCAATCAAAATGTCAATTCAGTGTGTGTTGCTGCTGTTAAAGAAGAATAAAATCCCATCCTTATAATCATTCGGAAGGGAATTGAAAATAAAATGGCCAATATAGAATTTTTTTATATATAAATCCATATGAGATCACATTTTAAATATTGTGTAAAGTTCTGGTTACTACACTTCAAAAAGTATATTGCAGAGCTGTGAAAGGAAAGACCACCAAAATGATAAGGGGCTAAAGTGGGCTTTCCCCTATGAAGAAATGGGGCTTTTCATGCATGTAAAGGAGCAATTCATGGAGCGAGAATTGCCAGAAGTACAAGCTGGGTTTAGAAAAGGCAGAGGAACTAGAGACCAAATTTGCCAATATCCGCTGGATAATGGAGAAAGTTTCAGAAGAACATCTATTTTTGCTTTATTGACTATTATTTAACTGTGTGGATCATAACAAATTGTGGCAAGTTCTTAGTGGTATGGGGATACCAAGTCATCTTGTCTGCCTCCTGAGGAATCTGTATAACGACCAAGTAGCAACGGTAAGAATGGATCACGAAACAACAGACTGGTTTAAGATTGGGAAAGGAGTACAGCAGGGTTGTACACTCTCACCCTACCTATTCAACCTGTATGCAGAACACATTATGCGACATGCTGGACTTGATGAATCCAAGGCTGGAGTTAAAATCGCTGGAAGAAACATTAACAATCTCAGATATGCAGATGATACCACTTTGATGGCTGAAAGCAAGGAGGAGCTGAGGAACCTTATGATGAAGGTGAAAGAAGAAAGTGCAAAAGCTGGGTTGCAGTTAAACCTCAAAAAAACCAAGATTATGGCAACGAGCTTGATTGATAACTGGCAAATAGAGGGAGAAAACGTGGAGGCAGTGACAGACTTTGCTTTTCTAGGTGCAAAGATTACTGCAGATGCTGACTGCAGCCAGGAAATCAGAGGATGTCTACTTCTTGGGAGGAGAGCAATGACAAATCTTGATAAAATAGTTAAGAACAGAGACATCATACTGACAACAAAGATCCGCATAGTTAAAGCAATGGTATTCCCTGGGATATTATATTATGGAAAAATAAAGATCATCTAATTTCAAAAATGTACAAAATATTAATTCAAAACAATTCTATAAATATACAAAATAAGAAATTTATTAATAACTGGGAAAGAAATTTAGGCCATAAGATTGAACTTGAAACATGGGAAAAAATTTGGCAAAAAGATTTAAAATTTACTCTGAACTATAATATGAAAGAAAACTTTTACAAAATGATGTATAGATGGTATATAACACCAATTACTTTATCCAAAATTAATAATAGTATATCTGACAAATGTTGGAAATGTAAAAAAGAATCAGGAACCTTTTTCCATTTATGGTGGTCATGTAAAGAAACAAAAAAATATTGGAAAAGAATACATCAAATAACAAGTGAAATTCTAAAAAAAGATTTAATTATGGAACCGGATATGTACCTATTAGGATTTATAAAACCTGAGAATATGGAAAATTATTATTTTATTTAATAATTGCGGCAAGAATCACATTTGCGAAATATTGGAAAGAAGATTATATACCCACAAGTGAAGAGTGGTTATTAAAAACAATGGATTTAATTCAAATGGCAAAATTAACAGATTTATTAAATAACAAAAATCAAGAAGAATTTAATTTATGCTGGGATCCATTTTATAGATATATAGAAAAAACTCAAAAAATACAAATAATAAATTAATTGTAAATAAGATATAGGTTAGTAAAAATAGTAATTATGTAGAATTTATTATAGTAAATTTTCTGAAGAGAAAGTTGGGAGTTCATTTTATTTTGTTATTCTTTATATGTTGTATTTTGTATTTCTGTATTGTTTACTTTAAAATTAAGTTAATAAGTAAAAAAGGAAGAAAGAAACAAAGAAAAAGGGATTCTAGAAAGAGAAGAAGGTTAGAGTAAGTAAAAGAACGGGAAAAAGAAAGAAATTATTTAAGAA
This sequence comes from Charina bottae, assembly GCA_023362775.1. NCBI lineage: Eukaryota > Metazoa > Chordata > Lepidosauria > Squamata > Charinaidae > Charina > Charina bottae. The sequence goes on from JALMGJ010000003.1 coordinate 141,965,395, forward strand.
GATATAAATAATTAGAGAAATAAAAATAAATTGGTAAGATGGAAGGTAAAAAAAAGGTTTATAGAAATGTTTTATCAAGGTAGAATGAAGGTAGAGGAAGGAAAGAATGGAAGGAAGAAATTGCAAGAAGGGTAAAGAAGAGAGAATAAAGGAAGAAGAAATTAGAAATATATTTGAAAGATATTTAGAACATTTATGTATAAAGCTAGAAAGTGATATAATATATGGTTGTGTTAGAGTTGTATGTTTTGTTAGTCTTGAATTAAATGTTTGTAAATGTTGTTTAAGAAATAAAACTTGTTTTTTTAAAAAAAGCATTGGTATTCCCCGTAGTAAACTACGGCTGCGAGAGCTGGACCATAAGGAAGGCTGAGCGAAGGAAGATAGATGCTTTTGAACTGTGGTGTTGGGGGAAAATTCTGAGAGTGCCTTGGACTGCAAGAAGATCAAACCAGTCCATACTCCAGGAAATAAAGCCAGACTGCTCACTTGAGGGAATGATATTAAAGGCAAAACTCAAGTACTTTGGCCACATAATGAGAAGACAGGATACCCTGGAGAAGAAGCTGATGCTAGGGAAAGTGGAAGGCAAAAGGAAGAGGGGCTGACCAAGGGCAAGATGGATGGATGATATTCTGGAGGTGATGGACTCGACCTTGGGGGAGCTGGGGGTGGCGACGGCCGACAGGAAGCTCTGGCTTGGGCTGGTCCATGAAGTCACGAAGAGTTGGAAGCGACTGAATGAATAAACAACAACAACATAAGGAGGATAAGGAGAGATATAACAAAGGAATTATAAATGATGCAGGGTATTTAAAATATTATTTTTTCTCCCTCTCTCAGTTTGGAACTCATAAAAGGAATTATAAATTCTTTGCACAGGGCATAGTTAAACTTGCTGTCATCCTATAGAGTGCTGGTAATGGACCTGCATGGTTTTAAAAGGGGACTGAAACATTCATGGACAATTGAGCTTGTACTACTCTTAGGCTGAGCTGAGAGAAGGAGAGATTGGCCCAAAGTCTCTTCCATGGCTGTGTGTGAACTTTGTTTCTTCCTGCCCCACAGTCACTGAGAAACCACACCAGCATAACCTACATCTGCAATTTACAGAGTCTCATAAACAAATGGAGGGAGGCTTCTTCCTTGCCACCATTGTTAAATCATTAGAAATCAATTTGTTTACCTTGTATAGTTCCGATTATGGCCTACCTGTAGTTTCTGATCTAACTTCTTTCCATCCCAGCAGATTTAATTGTCTAACTACCCCTCCCTACGCAGCCATTGTACATTCAAATGAAAGTTACACATCAGTAATGTAATCCCCGTAGACTACATTACAGCATTTTAGAGAGTTTGTTTAAAAGCACTTTCCAGCCCTTTTCAGAAGAGGGCTGCTGAATCGGCATACAGTATTGCTAGCATACCTTGGCATCTTCTTCCCTTTTGATTTATAGCCTTTTTAAACAGTTGGATTCTTCAATTTGCAATAAACTAAAAAAAAGTGTGGGGAAAAGGATTAAATAATAAGTAATGGCAGAGTAGCTTAGTTGCTTAGTTGTTTTTATGGCTTTATTGTTTTTTGTCTTGATTTAGTGAGCACCACTACAATGCATTTTATCAGAAAGCTGATACAGAAATAGAAATAAAAACACTGAGGTCAGTAGCTGGATGTGTAAGGAGTAGGTCTCTGACTTGGTTTGCAATTCTGTGGTTAACGTGGAGAGTAGAGATCAGCTGTGCTGGCAGTAGGAAGATAATTCAGCTGTAGGATTGCCCATCACTGACATTTTTGAGCTTGGGTACTCAATCTGGTCATCTTAAGAGGCCTTGGTGATTTTTGACACTGTGGTAGCTAAGCCAATAACACCAGCTAATGAAGGAATAATATCTTCACTTAGCCTCATCTCTGTGATATCAAGACTTCTTAGTGTCAAGAGGAGTGGCTGGACCAAACAAGAAGGAAAGTCATGGAAATAAAAGTGGATATGTGCTCCTAAATAGGGAAAAATAGAAGATACATCCTATTGACGGGATGTGTTGGAAGGAAGAACCTAGAAACAATCCATATTGGAATGGAAGGTAACTTGTCAGCAAATGACCTTTTCTAGTGATCATGATGAGTAATGAGCTTAATGAACTATATGATTAATACAGAGTCTAATGAAGTACATACAGTCCATCTGAACACAGAGGTGCAATAGAGCAGCATGCTAGGGTGGTCTAAAACATGGATGTTCCAAAGATCAGCAGATCAAAGTATGACTGATAGATAAAAGTACCAAGGATCAGGACATGATCAAGAACTACCCAAGGACAATTTGACCCCTCCACAAATTGCCTTCTAAGTGTAATAAATATTTCCATGACAAGATTGATGAAAAGCAGTTGGTCAGGGTCCAAAATGTTTCAGTTGCAAAATAGAAGACAAAAAGAAGCTCTATTTGTCAGCTGGAAGAAATGTGTGGAGCGTATGCATGTAGTGTGTAAGAGCTACTCCATCATATTGCTTGTTAGTTTATTTATAATATTTTGTCTGCTATTCTCTTGCTGTCTTTTCTACATTGCAAAATCTATCTGAAATCCAGAAGGTACAAGATAACTTTTGGTAACTACCTGATTACTAATTTAGATAACCTCTCTGCTTACATCAATTGGGGAAATTGTGCTGATCAGTGGTGTGTACCTCTAATTAGTTGTGCTGGCACTGAGAAATGTATTAAAGGGACAACTGTATTCAAGATTTGATTCAATAAACCTATGCATTTGTTCTACTGTGGGCTGTTTCAGTTTGTGGTGATTGGGCCCACCACAGACAATGATCCTGGAAGAAGAGGAAAAAAAGTTCTCTGTTTCCCCCCCTCCCACAAGAATCTCTCTCTCTCTCTCTCTCTCTCTCTCTCTCTCTCTCTCTCTCTCTCTCTCTCTCACACACACACACACACACACACACACACACACACACACACCCAACAAACACATAGTCATTCTGACTGTTAATTATATAAGAACACCAGAAATTTCATTGCTGGATACTTTATGAGCAAATAACTAACATCTGAAATCACAGAAGTAGGGAGTTTGATGTTTTCCACTTGCTTTCAGAAGCCTGTAAATAGATCTGCTTCATTGCATTTCTAAAATTCCATTTAAATTTACAATATAGGAACATCAATGTTTGGTCGTTCAAAGTAGGCTTTCAAATATCCCTCTCTCGCGCTCTCCCTCTCCCCCCCCCCCCCACTTTCAGGAATGTAATCTCTTGAAGGAGAACACATGCAAAGAAACACATAGGCTAGACTATAATTTTTATGTCTGATGGGCTTTGAATGGTTGATTGATTGACTGCACAAAGGAATAATTAATATCTTCTTAGAGTCCACATTCTCTGCATGATTAGGTAAAGTCTAAGACTGCAGTCTAGAGGGAAGCGGGCCAAAACTTCATAAATCTGTGCATTTGCTTCTGAATACACATATATTGGCTCAGGTTGAAAAAAATAGCTTTGTGGGATTTTTGATCAAGGAATTTTTCAAAATAAATATGAGTGATGCTTGTACTGAACAATGTCTAAGACACAGGAAGAAAAAGAATTGTAATGATCCCGTTAATGTTGAAGTCTTGAAATTGCCTCCATAATAGTTTACAGATTCCTTTGTAAGAATTGGAGTTGAAAGGAAGATGCCAGATACCTAGAAGGAAGCACTTTGCTAAGAGAAGCAGTATGCAATATATGTATGTGCACAGCATGATTTATAGTATACATAGGCTGTTTCTATATATGCAGACAATGCTGGGAAATGTGTGGATGAAAGCACAGTAATGATTGCACAGGGAAAGAAAGATTGGTTTTAGAAAAGACAAGATGGAAAATTTGAATTTGATGTAGCTGAACTCCATTCAGGCTTAAAAGCTTTACTCTGTACATAAGATTTAGCTACCATTTTATGCCAGTGCAGCTGAAGGGCACTCTTTGGCAACTGACTGGAATCGCATTAACAATGAAGAAAAGGAAATCATTCTAACTGCAACTCCTAATGGACTTATAGAATGCATTCCAAATGGATGAACAGAAGCGCCAAATGGTGTTCAACACACATATATATAACATCTGCACATACAGCATAATGACTTATGATCAAATTTAGCTTTCTTAGAAGAATGCTGGGTGGTGACAGAAGAATGGCATAGCTATCACACTGCAGCCTTTATCAACAGTGCCATGGTTTAGTGTAGTGTAGTGTACATGGTGTAGTGGTTAAGGCATCAGGTTAGAAACCAGGAGACCATGAGTTCTAGTCCCATCTTAGGCACAAAGCCACCTGGGTGACCTTGGGCCAGTCCGCTCTCTCAGCCCTAGGAAGGAGGCAATGGCAAACCACTTCTGAAATCTTGCCAAGAAAACTTCAGGGACTAGTCCAGGCAGTCACCAGGAGTCAACAGTGACTTGAAGGCATAAAGAAAAAAGTTAATTTCCTCTAATGATTTTTCCAACTACTATTTATTTATTATTTTATTTATTTTAGCTGATGTGAAAACAGCAGCAGCAGCAGCAACTAAACATGACACGTTGACACACTCAGCTCCTTCACAGGGGCCATGACTTACAAACCTTCCAATTTTCATAAATTTCCAGGGACTGCCATGTTTTTCAACATGTGGTCCCATATCTGTTTTAGAAAAACTCCAAATCTGAAGTAGAGAAAATCAATAAACAGTTTTACTGTTTTTGCCAGACTTCAGTTGTTGTTGTTGTTGTTTCTCCTTGGGAAGACTTGGACATCCTTATCTGATTGCCCATTTTAGCAGTGGAAGATTTATCTTCCTCTTGTTGCTAGAAGCATCTCCTCCTCCTCCTCCCCCTCCCCCTCCCCCTCCTCCTCCACCTCCCCCACCTCCTCCCAATTAAAGACAACCAGACAATGATAAAAATGATAGGCTAAAACTGTAAGAAACTACCTCCTATCTCCTAACATCCATTTGCTTCCAGAACTGCAGGAGCTTGTAATTTGCTTACGCAAGAGCAAAGCAGAGAGATTTGGAGTGAGCCTAGCCTAGTAAAGGTCTGATGCAACATGAGGCACATCTTATAAATCATCAGTTTTTTTTCCTGAGGATGCTTTGTAAGATGCTTATATGTTGTTTATATATGAACAGATCAGAAGGAGGGAAATAGAAGTGAGAATTTTTTTTGTTCAAAAGCTGTTGCCAAGTAGCAAATGCAGTCAGTCCTGTTGGATTCTGCTTGTGTGTTTATTTCTGTTTATAAAAGCTACAATCTCATTACACGCATGCATAAATAAATAAATAAATAAATAAATAAATAAATAGGAAAGAAATGTCCTTGAACTCAGGTAGACTCGTATTTGTATAGGCATGTAAAGGATTGTACTATACAAATAGTAATTCATTCAAACACTCTGTAGGGGGGAAATTTTTATCCATAGGTAGTTTTATATTGCCCAGCAGAACAAAATGGGGATGTTTGAAGAACCTCTGTTGAGTTATTTGAGTTATGAATCTATTATTTAATACTTTATAAGGAAACTGCAATCATATATTTACTTATCTGGGAATAAGCTATACAGTAATGTGTCTAGAATTGTTTGTTTCTGAGTAGACCTGCAGAGGACCAGCTTTTTTATTGCCTCTAGGATTGCTTGTTTCTGAATAGGCCTTCCATGTGCAGAGTAGTGATATATGTAAATGATACCCCTTATTTACTTTGGAAAGGACTTTTTTAATATTATTATCCAATTTAACTTTGATCCCATCTCTATTGGTTGCAAAACATTTCCCATCATTGGGGCTGTAAAATAGTGCTCCCATCTGGATGACCACTAGATGGCAGCAAATAAAATTCTTTCTATGTCTCTTTGCTCTCATCTAGTGATTTCCCCCATATTTATAGTCCAGATCTGATGGCCCTACACTAAAAAAAGCTCCCTGCTCCTGATGTAAACATAGTGAAGTACACATTAAAAATGTTATTTTCATGCCTAGATCATTAGACCTAAATACCCACTATGGCTTTAAGGCTTCAGAGGAGGGAAGGAGAAGCAGAGAGGAGTAAAAATATGTATGTGTTATTCTATGTGAAACATAGTGAAGTAATCATGTTGTTATTTCTCATGCTGAGGTGTTGTCAGAAATGTATTTAACATTGTTCTAAATGTATTTAGCATTTGTGTGTGGATGGGAGGGGGATGCCACAACACACACAAAAAGTTGCGAATAACTTCTCAGAATGTCGTAGAACTTCTTAGAATTTCTCTTTCTAAGGAATGAGAAAATAACCTTAATTTTAGATTTCAGGGAAACAAGTACTGAGAAAGTTTAGCTAAACTCTGGTCCACACCAGAACACAGGTAGAGAACCATGTTGACATCCTAAACACAGAGTTCTAGCGGTCTGTTGAAACATGGTCAGAGATAAGGGTTCCACTGGAAGGGCCTTTCTGAATAAAGATGTCCCATGTATTCTAAAGTATTACCGGATTAGAGAGATCTATGTCATGCTTTTGGCCTTTGAATATTTCATTCAGCTCTATAAAATGCACAGGTAGTACATGATATATAATTATTTCTTAAGTACAGGCAATGATCTATAGCAGTGTTTCTCAACCTCAGCAATTTTAAGATTTATTTATTTATTTATTTATTTATTTATTTATTTATTTATTATTTGATTTATATCACCGCCCATCTCCCCCCACAAGGGGACTCTGGGCGGTTTACAAAAAAATTGATTAATTAAAAACATATAAAATACAATACATTATTCCAATTTAATTAGATATAAATATATAAAATCCAAGAGGTTATGTTATTGTTTAAGGAACTCTATGGTGCCAACCACCTCCAAGAGGAGCTATTACCCCCCCCCCCCATCCCAGGCGAGGTGGCAGAGCCAGGTCTTCAATTGCTTTCGGAAGGTCAGGAGTGTGGGGGCCTGCCTCACCTCCAGGGGAAGAATGTTCCAAAGGGCGGGTGCCACTGCCAAGAAGGCTCGCCTCCTGGACCCCGTCAGATGGAATTCTTTTATAGACGGGATCCGTAGCAAGCCCTCTTTGAATGACCGGGTGGGGCGGGTCGACGTTCTGGGGATGAGGCGGTTCCTTAGGTAACCTGGTCCCATGCCATGTAGGGCTTTAAAGGTAACAACCAACACCTTGAATTGCACTCGGAAGCAAACTGATAACCAGTGCAGCTCACGCAGCAGAGGTATCACATGTGCCGATCTTGAGGCACCCATAACTGCACACGCAGCTGCATTCTGGACCAGCTGAAGCTTCCGGATACTCTTCAAGGGTAGCCCCATGTAGAGCGCATTGTAATAGTCTATGTGAGAGATGACCAGGGCATGGGTGACTGTACGGAGGGCATCTCGGTCCAGGAAAGGGCGTAGCTGGCATACAACTCGAAGTTGCATAAACGCCCTTCTGGCCACGGCTGCCACCTGCTCATCGAGCAGGAGCCGTGAGTCCAGAAGGACTCCCAGGTTCCGCACCAAGTCCGAACGGGGTAGTGCCACCCCATCCAGATCTAAAGATAACAACTCTCTGGATCCCGAGGCACCATCAATCCACAGCCACTCTGTCTTACCAGGGTTCAGCTGAAGCCTGTTGTTCCCCATCCAGACCCCCACAGCCTTCAGACACTGAGAAAGGGCAGCCACTGCATCACTTAACTCACCCAGGATGGAGATATACAATTGAGTATCATCAGCATATTGATGATACCTCATCCCGTGTTGGCGGATGATCTCACCCAGTGGTTTCATGTAGATATTAAACAGGAGAGGGGAGAGAACCGAGCCCTGCGGCACCCCACAAAGTAGGGGCCGAGGGTCGGACCTCTCATCTCCTATTACCACCGATTGGGACCGATCCCGGAGGAAGGAGGCGAACCAGCGCAAGACTACGCCACCCACCCCCAACTCTCCGAGCCGCCCCAAAAGGATACCATGGTCAATGGTATCTAAAGCCGCTGAGAGGTCAAGAAGAGCCAGGATGGACACACTGCCTCCATCCCGCTCCCGCCAGAGATCATCTGTAAGTGCAACCAATGCAGTTTCCACCCCATATCCCGGCCTGAACCCTGACTGGAAGGGGTCTAGATAATCCGTATCATCCAGAATTCTCTGGAGCTGTAATGCCACCACTTTCTCAACCACCTTCCCCAAAAAGGGGAGGTGGGAGACGGGACGTGTGTGGTTAAGGTTAAGGTTAAGGCTTTTAATTCCTAGGGTTTTTTAAATAGTTTTTTCATACAAAGATAAAAATTAACCTTAACCTTAAGGTTAAGGTTAAGATGTGTGGACTTCAACTCCCAGAGTTCACCAGCCAACATGCTGAGGTCGAGAAACACTGATCTATAAAAATGAAAAGATGCCTATATTAATTGTGAATTTATACACCTGAATTATCTAGCTAAAATAGCCCTAGAACCACTGGCAAGAAGTGATATGTGTGCAAAATTCAAATAAAAAACAGCCTGAGGTATAAAAGCAAATGCTTGGGGATGATCATCAGTAATCTCTAAAGGCTACAGTTTTTAATGTGAAATAAGAGGGGAAATTCTTATATCCAATATAAGAATATATATATAAGTAAACATAAATGCAAATGAAACCAATGATAACTATATTATGATAACAATATAATTCATTATTCTCAGTGTGTTGTCCATGGTAGGCTACTCAAAAGCCATGTTGGCCTTTTGCTCAGAAAAATTATGCACCCTTGCCCTGGGTCTTTGCTAAATATTTTACAGAGAATCTTTATAGCACACATCCCTGCCCCTTCTACCAAAGAAATATATTTTGCGCAGAAATTACTACTTTTGGAGCCTGAAGAAACAAAACAGTCCATTGAGGACGGACTATGACTAGTGTGTAGGGAATGAGAACTTGACTGTTGGAAGGAGAAAAGCAGAAAAACTAAGAGCATGAAGGAGGAAAGAAATAGCATATCCCAGAGTAGGATATCCTTAGTTTTCTGAAATGTTGAAAAGAGATTGATGTTAATTATGTTAAGACATGGAATGAAGTTAAAAAAGATATGTTAAGATGGGAAAAACTATAATTGCCATTGTTGGGGAGAATTTATGTGATTAAGATGGATGTTTTGCCTAGAATGCTTTTTTGTTGTTGTTGTTTCAGACAATACCTGTTTTGACAACTGATGTATCAATTAAACAATGGCAGAAAGACATATCTAAATTTGTGAGGCAGGGGAAAAAAACCACGAGTCAAATGTACAAATATAAGGTGTTACAGGATGCTAAAGAAAAGGGAGGTTTGGGCTTACCTGATTTGAAATTCTATTTTGTAGCTTCTTGTTTAGTTTGGATAAAAGAGTGGGTGATGCTGAGAAACAGAAGATTATTGGAGTTAGAAGGACATGATTTGAGGTTTGGGTGGCATGGTTACATATGGTACAATAAAGCTATGGTTAATGCAGATTTCAAAAATCATTTTGTCAAACATGTCATATTGAGAATATGGAATAGATATAAACCCAGGTTGTGTCCGAAAATACCTTTGTGGCTTTCAGCTCAAGAAGCTCAAGAAGCATATTATAGAAGAGAAATGATAACTAAACACAAATGGTTAACATATGGTAACATATTAGAATTTTCCCAGGGAAATTCCGAAATAAAATCAAGAGAAGAGTTGATATTAGAAGGATATGTATGCCAATTATTTGCCTATGTACAATTACTAGAAAGATTTAAAGTAGATACAAGGTCTTTTAATTTTGAACATTGTAAGACCAAATTTGAAACAGAATTATATACAAATGATGAACATGTTATTGCTAAAATATGTAATTTAAAATATGTAATGTCATTTCTTTATATTTCTTTTTTCTTTCTTTTCTGCACCTTTGCCTGCCTGCCTGCCTGCCTTCTTTTCTTCTCTTTAGCTTATATATTAGTTACTGTCACTTTTAAATCTTTCTTGCTTAAAAATCTAATAAAGTTATTACAAAAAAGAAAGAAAGAAAAGAGATTACAAATTGTACAATCCTATTATTTGTCACAGGATTTCAATTTTAGATCAGCACACAGCTTTCGCATATGTGCAATATATTTAAAATTTGCATGACCAAACCTTCTGTGCATGAGGTGTATGCATTGATCATGAACTGGAATGTTACCAATTACAGCCTTTGCAGTTTTAGCAGCATTCTGCACAATGTACAATGAATCCTTTGGTACACAAGTTGCATACAACTTACCATTCTTCCATATCTCACAGCCATCTTGTTTAAATATTATGACATATCCAGCTGCTACTAAACGGGTTACAGATAAAAGGTTAATTTGCAATTGCAGGACATACAACAAATTTTTAACAGTTTCTCCCAAACAAGATAAACACATGTCACCTTGACCCATGATTTGTATTGTAGACCCATCAGCTATAGAAACACTTTGTCTATTAGTTTTAGAAACTGAAATAAAAGAACTTTTACAATTAGATAAAGGACAATTTGCACCAGAATCTAACACCCATATATCATCAGAATTACAGTTTTCACGAACTTGTGCAATTTGAGTTGTTTGCAAAGTTTTCTTATTCATTGTCTCTTTATTCTTCTTTCCTAACTTTCGTCCTTTGTGCAGTTGGTCACAGTCTTTGTGTAAATGTGTATCTGATCTGCAATGAAAACATCTCCGGCTTGCCAGTGCTGTAGCTTCTGCCTCATTCCCCTTCCATTCTCTCACTTTCTCATGCTGCAGTTTTCCAGAAAAGCTGGGTGCAAACGACAGTCGTTCCTTTCATTTTTCCCACTCTGCAAGCAGCCATGCAGAAACAAACAAAGGGGTAAGATCAGCTTCGGGCATTGCTTCTAGGGTGCAAATTAACATGTCCCACGTTTCATTCAGTGAAGACAGAATGATGTATGACTTTGTCAGAGGGGTGAACTCCATGCCTCTTTCCTGAAGTTCTACAAAAATCTGCTGAATAGAGTGCAAATGTTCAGACAGGCTGCTTTGTACAGCTTCCTAGTCAGATAAACCTTGCTTCCCGCAGTAGCCTTTACATACAAATTTCGCAAAGCATCCCCTAATTCTTTGGCAGATTGTGAACCACACACATTGACTAGCTGATTGGGTCTGCTTATCTTGCTTTAACCATGGATTGGAGGGATTAATTGGAGTTGGTTCATCTATTGGGGTCCAACAGGTTATCACCTTTAAAGCCCTACATGGCATGGGTTCAGGTTACCTGAAGGACCGCCTCACCCCCATTACATCGACCTGTCCCACCCGGTCAGGCAGAGAGGGCATGTTACAGACCCTGTCCATGAGAGATTGTCGATTGGCAGGGTCCAGGAAGAGGACCTTCTCTGCCATGGTTCCCGCCCTGTTGAACACGTTACCCCCAGAGGTGAGGCAGGCCCCCACTCCCCCGGCCTTCTGAAAGGGAGTGAAAACCTGGCTTTTCCACCTTGCTTGGGGTGGGAGGGGGGATAGTCGATCATGGGGGTGGTTGGCACCATGATGTAGCCCCGAGGAATTTATATTTTATATAACTTTTAAATTATATTTATATTATTTATATTTATATTTATATTTATATTTATATTTATATTTATATTTATATTTATATTTATATTTATATTTATATTTATATTTATATTTATATTATTTGTTTATATTATTTGTTTATATTATTTATATTAATATTTATATGATGTACTTGTTTTTATGATTTTAATCTCTTGTTTTTTTAATTGAATTCTAAACTGCCCTTGCGAGTTGGGTGGTGTAGAAATGTGAGAAATAAATAAAATAAATACATAAATGAGTCTTTTCAAAAAATGGCTACCTTGGAGGAAATTTTTGATGGCTATCAAATGGCTTACCAGAAAGGAAATTGTTGAAGGTGCTCACTGCAACTTTCCCTGTTCTATAGTCTATAACCACTCACCCTTTTTTAAAGAATATTTCTGGCCCAGTTCTGGAGCCTCTGAAGGACCGGAGGCATGGATAGATAGATAGATAGATAGATAGATAGATAGATAGATAGATAGATAGATAGATAGATAGATGATAGATAGATAGATAATGTTAGAGGATATTATTATTATTATTATTATTATTATTATTATTATTATTATTATTGCCAGTTGGGTCAGTAAGTCTGAGGTGAGCCAAATAAAAGGATTTGTCTATCTGTGTCTTAATCATACTAACGTATACTTAGGTATTTCTGTATATTAAAGTCCTCCTGTCAAAGTTTATATAAAGTTTATATAAACTTCATAAAGTTTCACACCTTGGTGAACATTTTTGACAATTCATTTCCAATTCACTGTCAAAGATTACTTGCTTCATTTTTTTCCATCCATCCTTTTGTAAATCCTATCTCAATTATCAATAATGTATGCTTTCTTTTTTGGTGTCATTGAAATGGGGAAGATTTTTTTTCAGACAACATTAAGAAAGAAAATTACCATTTATTAAGTAGGCAATTTATTTCTTTATTATCGGTGCACATCAATTCAGAAGTCAGATTTACACATTAAGGGTTTCAGGGTAACTATTTTAATGGAACCTCTTAAAACAAAATAATGCATTGTAAAAACCCCATTTTGATTTAAAGTATTGTGAAGTTCAGTTATGAGCAGAGGCTTTTTTCTTTTCTTTTTCTTTTTTACAATCTCTTTTAAGTGATTACCAACTGTTTAGGAGGGTTTATAACCAGATGAATTGTTCTGTAAGCTTAGATTTTCAGAGTTAACACCATTAAAATAAAATATTGAAAGCTTGTCATAGAAAATATGAGAGTATTAATACTAATACAGGAAGCTATAAAGATAGTATTTGATGGATGTTAGGCGCACATACGTTAATGCTCTTAGAAACACACTCAAACATCAGGAGTTTGAGATTTGTCTGAGATTTGCACCTAGTCAATTTTCTGAATTTTTAGTTCAACTATGGGTAGACTATATTGTTCTTGCACTTATTCCATTAAGACAGGGCTTTCCAAAGTTTTTCCCGCGGCAACACACCAACCGGCGTTGGTGTGTCGCCGCGGGAAAACCCAGAAGTGCGGCAGCGCGCAAAAACCCGGAAGCGCTGCTGCTGCTTTCAGGTTTTGCGCGCTGCAGTTGGTGTGTCACCACGGGAAAACCCGGAAGCACTGATGATGATCAGCGCTTCCAGGTTGTGTAGCAACACACTTTTGTGTCGCGACACACAGTTTGGAAAGCTCTGCATTAAGAGGTAGTCAAGGAGTATGTAGCTGCACCTGTGGGAAGGTGAGCAGTATGGTTTTTATCTATTGGAGTTATATACAGCCTTTCCTTCAGGAGCTCAAGATCACACAGGTGATCTTCCTTTATGTTATTCCCAAGCAAGGGATAGGTTGGGCTGACAGAAAATGACTGGACTTCAGTCCCTGATTAATTTCAGTGGCTGAAGATGGAATGGAACATGGGTCTTTCCAGGACCAGACCAGCACCTTATCACAACACCACACTGGCTTTCATTTATGAGTACATTGGACAAATTCAGTGGACATGCTCATATCAGTTTGAACAAACATAATGGACCAGCATATGAGATATAAATCAGTTTTCAGTTAGATTCCATGCAAAATCCAAGGAACTGGTTGTAAAACTCAGTGAGAATGGTAGCACTAGAATTCAGTAAGTAGAATTATATAAACTCAAGAGGTTTCAAAAAGTCACAGACCTTTATCTTTAAAGAGGCTTTAAACAGAGTTTAATAACAGAGTATGAAAAAGGAAGTTTTCTCTTGCAAGCTCATCTTCCCCTGCTGAAATCTTTTCTACACAACTGTTAACCACCCAAGAAAAAGCCTACTTCTCTTTTGTACCTGGCCCACATAAAAACTAATTCTTAACCAAAATGAATTGAAGAAGGCCTGGCACAGCCAGCAGCTGCCTTGCATATTGCCATGCTGGGCATGCCTCGTCAGCAGCAGAAGGAAGACAGCAAAGGTAAGCTGGGGGTGGCAGGACTGGCAGGGTGGCAGGGGCAGTGAGTGCAGGGCAGCAAGGTGGCAGGGTGGCATGGCGAGCAGAGCACAGGGCAGCAGGGCCAGCAGAGGTAGTGAATGGAAGGTGGCAGGGCGAGAGGAGTGCAGGGTGGCAAGGCTGGCAGAGGTGGTGGAGAGCAAGGTGGCCAAAAAAGCAGAGATGGGGGGGGGGAGTTGAAGAGGAGTCAGTCCCTTATCTTGGAAGAACTGAGGCTAAGGGCTGGGAGGGACCAAGCCAGAATGGCTTGGATTAGGGTGAGTCCTCGCCTAACGACCATTGGGATTCAGTTACTGCCATCATTAAGTGATGCAGTCACATGATGTCGTGATTTATGACCGTATCACTTAGTGATGGAAATTCCAGTTCCAATTACCATCATAACTCGAGGACTGTCTGTACCAACATGACTGAGATCCAATTGGAAAATGTAGATAAATTAATCTATTTTCAACATTCACTACTAAGGATAGGCAACTTTGTCGATTTAATTTTAGAGCATTTGATCTAATTTATGGATCTGGCAAAAAAAAAAGCATGCTTTTTTTGTAGCCCTTTTCTCTACTGTGTGAATTTTAAAAAATCTGAAATGTATTGCATTCTTGCCTGATTTTTTTCTCACTGTGTGTGTATTTTTGTGTACAAATTTCTTTACATATGCATTTTGTGTCTTCTGAATTGCAAACTTTGTTACAAAATTCAGAAAGGCATAGATACTCAGGGACACACCCATACTGGTTTACCTATAGCTTCAGGAGAGTCAAATAAAGCATTTTCAAACGTTCAGAAAGATTAATTCCTTATCTATATTCATTGCTCATTCTTCAGGAATTAAGAATTAACATTAAAAAAAAACCCTTTATGCCCATGTACTTACAAAGCAACTGAACACTGTACAAATCTCATTGACTAAAATAAGAAAGCTGAGGAGAGTTATGCTCCATATACTGTAAAAGACAAAAGTGCATTAACAGCTGGGCAAGGTTCAAATTGTGAATTAGTTAATTATGAAACTCAGTCTCATCTCTCAAATGAAAGGAATAACTAATATGAACAGATTACACGGGGGAATATTACTGGTATCATTATTATTATTATTATTATTATTATTGTTGTTAATTATGGGTGGGTACAAATCTGCTACCTTAATATTTTAAAGTTTTAATTCTCCTATGAATTTACAGACAAGAAAGTTGAAAAATCTACTATTAATCTGGGCAAAAGGCTTAGTGAAAATGCCTTGCCAAGATCTCTACTTGGCCTGGGAGTAAAAGCTACATCTGTTTTCTTCCTGAATCCCATTGCCAGTGCTTCTGTCATTTTAAATTATAACTAGAGCTTTCTGCCTACAGGTGTTACAAGCAGCCAATTCTATAGTGCCAGGAAAAGGAAACAGCACTGATGCAGATAACAAGGGTTATTTGGAAATCGATTCAGACATTCAGACAACTTTCAGACAAGGGTTTACAATCCAGTTGCCCCAGATTTCACCTAAGGTGATAGTTCAAGGCCTCTCAGCTTGAGAAACTGCAAGGAGAGTAAATATCTCAATGGTGATTCTACATAACTCTTCTGTGTATAGAATAGAAAATTGTCTGCTATATTTCATCTGTGTAGCTCACTTTGGGCTTCTCCAGCTGGCAGAAGGTCTTGACTTCAGGTCTATTTCAGCCTGCCTGAAATCCCTTTGGGTTATTTTGAATGGCCTTTGCATTACCCCTTTGTTAATGACTAGTCTTCCAGGAAGATGGTATTTTAGGAAGAACACTTGCCCTTTATAATATAATCAGAAGTATCTGGATTTTTTAAAAATTTCATTTATTTATTGTGCTTTTGAGTCAGTGTTGACTCCTGGCGACTGCCTGGACAAGTCCCTGCAGTTTTCTTAGCAAGATTTTGGGAGTGGTTTGCCATTATCTGCTTCCTAGGGCTGAAAGAGAGGGATTGGCCCATAATCCTCCAGCTGGCTTCATGCCTAAGGCAGAACTAGAAGTCATGGTCTCCTGGTTTTTAGCCTCGTGCCTTAACCACTACACCAAACAATGCACACAAATATATGACCAAAAAGTAATACAATAGTTGTCAACACAATCAATGCCTTCAGATTTTAATTTCTAGATACAATGAAAGTAAACAAAACTAAAGGTGGTTCAAAAAGTCCAGTTGTATCTCGTAGTGAAAGCAATCCCAAGAAATACAATACTAAAGAAGTCTATATAAGGCTTTTTTATAAACCCAGAATGAAGATTAAAATTCATTCAAAACCTGAAAAGGACCCATGAAATTATGGACCAGTTAGTTCAACATCTGAGCTGGACATTATTATTAGAACAGATTGTCAAGCCAAATGCTCGTGAGCACTTGATGATGGTCTATGTCAGTAATAAACTTTAACTAAGTTTGTGAGCAGTTAGAAAGCATGTTTCCACTACCAGGACCAAGCCTGGATTTGTCAAGAACTTATGTCAGACTAACTTCATCTCGTTTTATGACAGAGTGACTACTTTGGTAGACCAAGGACATATTGGAATAGTGTCCTTTATGTCAGTAAAAGATTTCACAAGGACTTGCATTCTATCCACAGTGACCATATTTTCTTGGAAAAAATAAAGGACAAACCTGAAAAAGGGGCAAATCTAAAAGAGGTTCATAAGGATAAAAAAAAAATTAATTGTTCATGTTTATAACTTTGCTTTCCAAAAGGAATTTCAAGAGCAAAACCAAGAAAAACTTTACAGATACACATATTCTAATAATATCTAACATCAAACAGTATATGTAAATTTAACTTTAAAAAGACAAGTCAATTTCCATAATTTTCACATGAATGTGAAAGACTGTGCATTAAGTGGTACCATTTGTACAGTCAAAGTTAAACGACCCAAATAAAAGACAAAAGTGGATTTTTTTTTTAAAAAAAATAAAACCTAAAGGGCAGCTTTCTGAAATAAAGGGCTGTCCTTTATAATAAAGGACATATGGTCACTGTAATTATATCCTTGTGGACAAGGTGGGGGGGGGGAAAGAGCTACTGTATCTGGTTAAAAATGATTGGCAACACTTTTTTTAATCTCCACTTTTTTGGGGGGAGGTGATTATTAAGGAACAGGGTATCCTGTGGAAAAGCCACACAGACCCCTTTGCTGAAGGTTTTGAAACGAGAGATAGATGGACACCTGTTGGGGCTGGCTTAGTGGATTCCATCACTGAGCAAGGGGTTGGACTACGTGATTGATTTGTCCCTTCCATCTTATGCATTCTGTGATCCTATAGACAGTTGGGGAAAGTGTGTATATTCATACGCACCCACCCATCCACAAACAATGATTATGACTCTATGTGATGATCTCAACAACAAGGTACCAATAAACACTTATCCATGCAGTTCAGTGAAATGCAGATAAAGCTTTATTTAGGATACATGTTCATTGAAGCACTCCTAAAGACTTGAATGCCGATTCCCGCCAAACTATTCCCTCTTAACTTCCCCCCTTGCGCGCCAATTCACCAACGATGATCTCATGAGGCAAATGTTCCCATCTCCACTCCGTTGCAGGTGCGTGACCTTGGCCGAGCTGTCTCCAGCAGACACTGGTGAACCCTGACACTCTAGGGCAGTGTTTCTCAACCTCAACAACTTTAAGATGTGTGGGCTTCAACTCCCAGAATTCCCCAGCCAGCATGATACAGTTGTGAAGTCCACACATCTTAAAGTCACTGAGGTTGAGAAATACAGATCTAGGGCAATGTCTGTCAACCTTGGCAACTTGAAGATGTGTGGACTCCAAGGTTGCCAAGGTTGACAAACATTGCCCTAGATCTGTAAGGTGTGGACTCCACACACCTTAAAGTTGCCAAGGATGAGAAACACTGCTCCAGGGAGAGAACTGTACATAATAATAAACCAACAGTAAAAATGTTTTTATTAGTATACATTATTAGCTAATAAGCTAATAATATGAGAGCCAGTTTGGTGTAGTGGTTAAGGCATCAGGCTAGAAACCAGGAGACCATGAGTTCTAGTCCCGCCTTAGGTACGAAGCCAGCTGGGTGACTTTGAGCCAGTCTCTCTCTCTCTCTCAGCCCTAGGAAGGAGGCAATGGCAAACCACTTCCAAAAAACATTGCCAAGAAAACTGCAAGGACTAGTCCAGGCAGTTGCCAGGAGTCAAAAAGTGATAATACAGTTTGCTACTGTTGGATTCAACTCTATTAATCCCCCTTCCTATGGAATGTGTACATGTTCAGCAGAAAGTATGAACTGTGGATGTCACGGAAAATCTTAATTAAAAACAAATAATTAATCTCTTCACAGGAAGGAAATCTTAATTGCATCCACCGTTGTTTATCTCACAGAATCCCTGTGAGATAAACACCTAACACCAGACCCCTCTTCTTTTCTTATCAAAATTCCGGGATGTTCATAACTAACTTGTGATATCTGTAAACTAACTTGTGATATCCGTAAAACTAACTTGTGATATTTGTAATCTTTTAATGAAATCTTGACCTTTAAACTTTTGTTAAATCCTAAAAACTTATATCCTGTGTCACGTATGTGTTAGGGATCAGAAATGTATAAATATGAATGTCTCTTTTGTTCAGGGTGCTCCTTTTCAGAGGTGGCCGCCCCCTATTACTTGAGCTCAATTAAAAGGGTTATACTATTTCTCGTCTTGGTGTGAATTTATTTCGGGGTCTTCATATCGTGCTTGGACACGGGACCAACTTTCGGTCCAACACTACAAATGTGTAAGTTAAAAGAAATGTACCATATATGAATGTTCATCATAAAGATAGTATATAAAATTAAGCAACCAAAAATGAGAATGTAAAGGACTAGCATATATTGCCATGGCTGTTTTTGACCTGATCCTTGCAGTATGGCTGGGGACACAATCTTTATTTCGGAATTTGGGTAGGCACAAATATGTTCTCCTTATGTTCTTTTTACTTTGCCTTATATACATGGGAATCTAAGAAACACAATTCATTTTATGCCTCTAGGTTGACATAGAATGAACCTATATCTTCGTGAACAGTAGCCTGGAGTGCCCCTTTGACAGCAGACATCATTGACTAAGTGAACCTGTGTACTTGTAGTCCCCAACTCACCCATGAGACCTGTGGAAATATTTGGAGCAGATTTCAGAGGTTGGAGGGCAGGAAGGATAAATCCAACAGAGAGAGCCACAGTTCACAAGATGATCTGTGAGATGGAGCTCCATGTATTATTGATGGCATTGTCCGTTCTACCAACAGCAATATTTTAAAGATGGAGGTGTTCTGGAATGCCTTCTCCTGGTATCATGTCATCTTTATTTTCTGTTTCTATTGTTCGTAATTTTCTTGTTGGGTGTTGTTTTTATGTTTGTTATACTGTGGATGTTTTTATAACTTGAAGTTATAACTGGTTTTATAACTTCATTAAGTCTGCAAGAGCTTCTGGATTGCAGTGGGATAGAAATGTGGAGAATGAATGAATGAATAAATAAATAATTGTCATGTCTCAAGACCCAAGGATAAGTAAAAGTGGCTCTATTTATACGGTCTCTAAGAAAAATCTGAACCCATTCATCCTGATATCCATAAGTAGACTCCCATCTTTTTCTGGACTTGCTGTCATTGAACACAAAATGTCTTAGCAGATAATATATCAGTAAATGTGCATAATTTTCACCAGGGTTTTAATTATTATTTGCTTTTGGAATAAATTTTTATGTCTTCTTGTTATTGTTTAGATTTTTAGTTTATTTGTTTCATTTTTTAAAAAAAATATTGATGACCTGGACTGCTTGCTAGGGTAGAAAGACATAAATTGAATGAATGAAAAATTATATTATGTGCTTAAATTGAGGACCATCAGCAGCTGCATACAAATATGTTCTCCACTAGTTAGCATCTGTCAGGATAATTCAGAACCAGAACTGAGAATTTATTGTCTGCATTTGATATTCCATGCCAAATCTGCTTGGATGCTATTGGCCAACATTGACCTAAAATGTCCAGTACTGAACTAGTATGAGGTCAGTGTCTGATCTGTGAAAGATTTCTAGCTTCACACAGTACTTTGTCATCTAGTGTGTGTTTATGTGTCTGTTTAGTATTAGTTTTTCATATCAAAGTGACTATTTATTTTTTATTGATTTTCATATGATTTTTATATGGTTGGTATGGTATAAGTACCAGGAAAAACTCATCATCATCATATCATCACCACATTGATTGTGACATAATTTTAAAATAATCTATCCACATGTGAAAGAGCATGCAAATGAAAATTTATCTCCACAAAGATTGTGTTCACATGACATACTAAACCACAAACTGGGTTAGTATATGATAGAATATACTCTATATGACTGGTTTATGGTTATAAAAATATCAAATGAATTCAGAAAATTGAGATATTTGAGATATTTCAGCAGCCATGTGTCAGGTAACCATGGGTATGTTGTTGGAACATAGCCATAGGGTTAGCGTTGTGTAAACTCCCTTCTACTCAAAGTGGATGATAAATTATAGATGCCACTGTCAAGGATTCATATAAAAGATTGCTCCCCCCTTTTAAGACAGAGAGATGGAGTCTTGTAACACTTTGGAGTTCATGTGTAAAGTTGTAAAGCAAAGAGATTATTAAATCAAACTCCAAAGCTCTAATTAGTGCAAATTCAGAATGATCTTGACAGGTTAGAAAAATGTTCTGAGGGAAACAGAGGGAAATTTGAGACAATTGCACGTTTTTTCACTCTGACAGCAGAAGACAAATGCACAAGTATTAGGATGAAACCAGGCTTAGTAATAGTATTTGTGAAAAAGATCTTGGAATAACAATTAATCTAAATATGAGGTAGCAATGTGATGTGAAAGCAAATGAAAGCAAATGAAATTTGAGGCTGCATCAACAGTAGTACCATTTTCAAATCAAGGGAAGTAATTGTTTCACTTTATTCTGTGTTGGTCAGACCCCACCACATGAGTTATGTCCAATTCTGGGTGCCATAATTTGAGAAGGATTGAGACAACCTTCTGAGCCATGAAAATAATATGGAGACTAGAAACTCTATTCTAGGAAGAGAGATTGAAGGTATCTGGGAATGTCTAGTCTTGCAAGAGAAGGCTGAGAGCACTTTTCAAATATCTGAAAGATGCTACATGAAGAAGGCCAGGATTTGTTTTCTGTAACTCCAGAGAGTATGATCCAAAATAATGGATTTAATCTACAAGAAAATAAATTCCAATTATATGTTGAGAAAAAAACAAAGCATTTTGACAGTGAAACCAATTATGCAAAGGTGGGCTCATTTTCAGTGGATTTGTTCAGACAGGGGCAAGATAGCCATCTGTCAAGGAAGTTTTAATTTGGATCTCTGCGGCTGAGTAGGAAATTGGACTCAACAGCTTTTATGGTCTTTTCCAACTCTATGGCTCTGTGATCAGGACAATTACATTTGCAATGTTACAATTGTAACATTACAATTACAAGTGGTCCCACGCACAAGCGGAGCAAACAACTAGGAAAAACAAAAAGAATCTTCTGAGAAAATCAGAAGTCTCTTGATAATTGAAGATGAAGCCAGAGTAAGAGGTAGTACATATTCCTCCCTGATCTAGCAGAGATTAAACATTGTATTTCCTGACAATTGATGGTTAAGACTCAAAATTGTGTTTTGAGCGGCCTTGCAATCATAGACGTGCACCCCTTTTTAATACTCTCTGAAAAAGATAACATGTGCAGAAGAGCCAAGAAAGTATAACACTGAAATTGTGTTGTTGTTGTATCTGTATGTTTGGAAACAGTAAACCTCAAATTGTACATGAAGTTTTTACAGAATTCAAGGCTGCAGAACAGCTTGGCGGTTTTAATGACTGGCCTGGTATTAAATTGAGTGATATTCAGGTATGATCTGCTGACTGAAAGGTTTTTTCCCCCCTTGTTTTACTCAGTTTAGGATTAATCTTTACAAAGCTTTGCTTAGCTGGGTCTGGCTAGAACAGTTGATGCACTTGATGGTTTTGTAAGTAGATGCATACTGACATGATTGTGCTAGGAACTTATTGAGTGTGACAGCCAGGTTTGTTGACATTGGTAGAATGCAAATCTTCATCTGTAATAACCATCTGGTGTCTGTTGGCAAACCATTATTTTATCATCTGAAGGATATTGTTCATTACAGAGCTCTTTTCACCAAACACACTGTAAGTTATTTATGTAAACAGCCTCTTTTCTCAGTATTATACTTAGAGTACTAATAAAAGCACTAGGCAACAGCTTTGTTTTGCTTTAGACAATATTACCATTTATAATATTACAGAAAAACATACGTCTATAAATCAAGTAAGATGAAATCAGGAGCCTTTTTTCAGCTGTTTGTCTCATCACAAAATAGAAAAGGAGGGGGTAACTTGAAAATCAAGACTGGGAAACCTCAATCTACTTTCAAAAACCTTTTGCAATATATCATTTCTGGTCTCAGGCAACATCACTCATTTGGGAACCGGGGAAAAGAGAGAGTGATGTCACAACAAGAGCTAGCAAGAAGTGATGGAAAAAGAAAGGAAAGGAAAGGAAAGGAAAGGAAAGGAAAGGAAAGGAAAGGAAAGGAAAGGAAAGGAAAGGAAAGGAAAGGAAAGGAAAGGAAAGGAAAGGAAAGGAAAGGAAAGGACAACGCATCTACTTTTAGTTCTAGCTGGAACCACTGCTGGATGAAGTGAACCAGCAGCAAGCAAATACCAGGTTTTTTGTTGCTCCTAAGGAAGGTGAACATTTCTCATTTTCTCTCTCTCTCTCTCTCTCTCTCTCTCTCTCACACACACACACACACACACTATATAAAAAGTTAGGCGCCATAGACAATTTATTATATAGGTAAAGGTAAAGGTTCCCCCTGCACATTTGTGCAGTTGTGTCCGACTCTAGGGGCCAGTGCTCATCTCCATTTGTTAGCAGAAGAGCCAGTGTTGTCAGAAGATGCTTCCATGGTCATGTGGCCGCATGACGTGCGCAGAATGCTGTTACCTACCCACCAAAGTGGTACCTATTAATATACTTGAATTTGCATGCTTTTGAATTCCTAGGTTGGCAAGAGCTGAGGTGAGTGCGGGAGCTCACCCCGTCATGCGGGGCTAGGGATTCAAACCTCTGAACTTGCGATCTTCCGATCGACAAGCATGGCGTCTTACCTGCTGAGCCACCACGCCCCTTAATTATATTATATTTATTATATAAATATAATATTTATTTATTATATTAATAAATATTATATTATATTATATTATATTATTATAATATTTATTATATAAATTGCATTAAATGTTTGAACTGGTTCTAAACACTTTCATAGTTGTTTGACGCATGACCTTTGAACATTCCTAAGCACACAAACATTTTCTCTGATGTTCACAAATTCTAATGTGATGGTCTCCTTTAAATCATCTATTGGCCTGTGTGGCTGGACTTTCAGTATACCATGGATGTGTAATTAAGAACCAAATCTGGATACAGATTTTGGTTTGCATATGAATCCATACACATAATTCTCCTGTATATTTGCAGCTCCAAAAGTAATAGATTTGCCTAAAATATCTGGAGCGCTGACTTTCTCATGCATCTCTGGTTCCTATCTTACACTTGAATCATGGATCCACTTACCCTGGAATAAATCCATGAGGTATAATCACCCTTACTGTACATTTGATTAAACAGGCAGGATTGGACTCCCCATCTGTCTTCAATTCTCAAGTCACATAGATAGCAGCCATTCCCTTTCTATGCTACTGAGGCTTAGTCTTGTTTTTAAAGAACATTCAGCCACTCCAAGGGCAACATGTATTATTTACCCAGAGTATGTGAAGCAAGTGTGCTCAGTCTTGACATACTGCTCTGAGAGGTGATGCTCTCTATTCCATGAAGAATCAGACTGGGACTGATTACCCTTGAGAAATGTGGCTTCCTTGCTTGCATAGAAGCCATGTTTGTCAGTTGAGGTGAACCACTGGAACTGCTCTGCTTCACTTTACACTTTTGTTTGAAGTATCTGTGCTTCATTCAAAAATGCATCAGTTTGGAATACACACACACACACACACACACACACACAAACTGTACAACTTCATTTTATGCAACCATATTTGAAAGGTTTGGGATGAATGCATTCTTCAGATGACAGGAGACAAATATCCTTTCTCTTAACTCCTCAAACATTATTTTAGTATTAGTTTATGGTGCAACCATTTGGGGGGGGGTATTTTCTAATTTCAAGAGATTTCATACAGATGGTGATTTATGAGGCACTTCCAGATGTTATGCTTCTCCAATAAAAAATTATACACCATTGTTGCCAATCCCCTAGAAACTAAAAAGGGTAAAAACTAACCAACCAGCCAACCACACCTTCAAAAACTTCAAAAACTGGAGCAAAATTAGGATAGAAAATCTGAGTGAGGGGAGTGGTTTACCATAAAATGTACTGCATTTTCAGGAGAGAGTCACAAATTCATTATCTATTTCACCTATATATTAATATATCATATCTGCTTCCATTCTCCAAATCTGGATGTTTCAGTCCAGAGCTGAAAACACTTTTAAATTCTACAGGAAATTAATAAAAGGAATTGCTAAATAAAATATGTTCAAATAACTTTGCTTTATGCAAGAAAAAAATTGTAAATCACACACAGCAGCAGCAGCATTGCCAAAGCAGGCAAGATGGCAAATGTGGCATCACAATCTATGTCCTACCCCTTTTGTCATGTGTCAACATTACCTGTAAGTACAAAGTGGTGGGCTTGGATTGTGACATTGTATCTGCCATCATGCCTGTTTTGACCTCTCCCTTTGGGACTCCACTGACACATAAAGAAAAAAGTCCTATTGATTGCACCGAGGAACTTTAAAAATTTGCAGAACTAATTCCCCTTTCTACAATGGAAAGAAAGAATGTGAACATGTTAAACTATAATATAGGTAAATGATGCATCTGCCCTTGCACCATTATCTTCTTCTACACGCAGGAGGTATGATGTAGCTTTCAAACTTGAAGGAGATGTCAACAGGAATAATCATGAAGTAGCAGGTTCCGCTAGAAACCAGGAGACTGTGAGTTCTAGTCCCACCTTAGGCAGGAAAGCCGGCTGGGTGACCTTGGGCCAGTCACTCTCTCTCAGCCCAACTCACCTCACAGGGTTGTTGTTGTGGGGGAAATAGGAGGAGGAAGGAGTATTAGGTATGTTCACCGCATAAAGGCGGGATAGAAAACAAACAAACAAACAAACAAACAAACAAACAAACTGGATGGAGCTTGTGGGAGTACCTTGTTAAAAGCTAAGGGATTATCAGAACCCTTGTTTTTTAAAAAAAATGTATAGTGTGATAAAATTTAACTCTGCAACTATGGAGAGTGGTGAGATAGTACGAAGAGGACCACCAAGGAAGGTTCTGCTCACAGTGGTCTGGTTGCATCTTCAGGGGGAAGGAACAAAGGCAGATACCACAAGAACTGCAGCTTGATCCCATACAAAGAATGCTATATGGTGAAACCCTTGAGGAAGATCTGAGAAAAGGCAGGTTCATGCATTTGTTAGCTGATTACATTAATCACTCGCATCTTCTCAATTAAATTGGCTCCAGATGAACAGCAGAAAAGAGAAAGCAAGAGAAGTAGGAAGTCTTTGTTTTTTCAGACTACCAAATAAAGGCATTTCTAATCCTTTATCCACCCACCCCCTGTGACGGTAGATTGATTGATTATGTGCCATCAAACTGGTAGTGACAATTAATGATTGACTGGCTGATTGATTGATTGATTATGTGCCATCAAGTCTTTTTTGACTCCTAACCACATAGATAGATTTTCTCCAAAACAATCTATCCCTAACCAGGTCTTTCAGGTCTTCCAATAATGCATACTCATTGCCACTGTAACTGAGTTCATCCACCTTGCTGCTGGTTGTCCTCTTCTTCTCTTTCCTTCCACCTTTCCCAGCATTATGGACTTCTCCAGAGACTAATGTCTTTGCATAATGTGCCCTAAGTATAGTAATCTGAGCCTGGTCATTCATGCCTCAAGTGAGAACTCTGGCTTGATTGTGACCGTAGAGCCCCTTGTTAGCAAGGGGAAGCACAGCCTCACTGATAATCCATACTATAACATAATACGGATAGAGTATACACCATTTGAGTATTATCACTGCTTATCCAGAATAAAAGTATTGTCACTTTTTTCCTCCAGATCTTCTCAATTTAAAATATGTGGATGCACAAAAGTTCAGTAAGGTTAACCCTGTATTTCTTATTATTAAAATTTTATTGATTGCTTTGAAGTATGGGACTGGATCAGACCACCAGGCCAAGTTCTCTATTTCTTCTCATTCTTTTCCTTATATCCACATTTTGGACATTGATCACTTCTAGAATTGTAAACAACTCAATCTATGCATGCTACGAGTTAACTGGATGACAGTGCGAAAATGTAAGCAAATCGCCCTACTACTGATTTTCATTACATTTCATGGATGCCCAGTGTCATAAAAGATTTTAAAGGTCAAAAAGCAACATTTTAAATTGATCTTGGAAACCAACTGGGATATAGCACAAGGGTTTAAAATCCTTTTTATTTGATTAGTGGATTAGTGCAAGGTCTGGTTATTTCATCCAGCTTTCATTAAGATTGGTGTTTTTCATGGTGGCATTTGTTTTGGATAAATTATGGATGTATGTGTGCTTTGCAGAATCATAGGGCATCCTGTTAAATATTGTGGTTGTGTTTTTTCATTTGTTTTACTTGTGCATATTAGTTTTACTGGATTGATTGTTAAGTTGTGAACTAATTTTATTGGACGGAACTTTGTAACTACTTGGTTTTTCTTTTGCTCTGTACTATGTCTTGGCATGTATCATCATCATCATCATCATCATCATCATCATCATCATCATCTCATTATGGCCTTGTGACTTCTCCCATTCAAGACTCCAAACACTGTATAGTGAGCCTGATGCTTACAAAAGAAAACTTATACCAGATGATTGAGACATACTGTAATACAAAACTATGGTGTATGATTAGGTGAACCATATGGTGATTAATATAATACAGCCATAAAGAGGCTGGCAAAAATCTTCTTCTACTTTTTGACCAGATTTTTGAGTTTACATTTGAATGCACAGAATCCTAATTAGTTTTATACTGATTGGTTTGAAGTAAGCGTCACTGAAATTAAGCTGTCTTGCTGTGAGATCAAAGAGGCAAAGGTTTTAGTTGTTCATACAACAGTGCTGCATATAAACTGAACAATAGTATAATTAAGTAAGGTTGATAGTCCATCAACAGCATTACAATCCAACAATGAGGCTACTGAGAGTTACAGCAACTTTATCCTTGTGATATAATTTTATTGTGCAATTCTGAGTGCTCCATGCATATTTTTCCCTTTCAAAATATTATCCTGCATGTGTAGGATAGACTTAAAATGAAATCTATTTCCGCACAAAGATTTATCTTCCTAAAGTAGGGTGCATGAACAAAAATATGCTCCTATCATGTTCATCCTCGTTGACAAAATGTCTAGAACTGGGCTGCAAAAATCCACATGACCACTATATGGCAGCAAATAATTAGTATTCTGTATCATTTGTTGCCATCTGGGATTTACAGCCCAAATCTGATAGCCCTAAATTGTAAGGAATATTTAATGAGTATTTGTAACCATCAAGCAATCTGGCCCACGAAAAACATATTATGGAAAAGGAAATGCAACCAGAAATGAGAAACCATAACACATTGCCTAATTTCCTTTATTTATAAGGAGCAACAAAATATTCTTTGCAGCTTCTCAGATAGAAATGGTTGGAATTCCAGATGACAAAATGGTATGGAAAATATTGATTTGTTCATTAGATCATGATATGTGTAGCCAAACAGGAATGAAGTATTATCCTTCTTCTCTCTCTAACACACACACATACACACACACACACACAAATCCTACTTGGCCTAATAGTGAATTAAATCCTAAATTTGTTTAACAGAATCACTGAAGGCTTTGAGGGGGGAAACTCAACATCATGCATGTAAAGCAATAATAGAAAAATAATGATGGATACATAATTTAGATGACTAAGTAAAAAAGATGCTCAAACAGTCATTAACGTATTAGGGAACCTGCCAAGCATGTGCCAGTCACTAAAAGAGAAGCATTTAAAAATATCACTTATCATAATACTATGCTTTGATTATAAGATGTTTTCATTGATGGACTGCATTTATTCGTTGACAGAATGCTTTATTCTTTTCTTTAACACTGTTTGCTTAAATACGATTGATTTTAAAGGAAGATTAAAATTCAGCATAGTAAATTGAAAATTCACCTCTTTTTATTAGCTTTAATTGGTGTTTATTATTGGTCATGTTTCCTGTTTTTTATGTTTTTAGAAGTACTGTACAAGCTGAATCATGAATATTTTATATGTGTCTCTATCATACACACACACACACACACACACACACACAAATTGAATAGTGTGTGTCTATGTATATTGCTGTTATAATTTTGTTTTCTGCCTTGGGTGACTTGGTCTAAGAAAAGGGCATGGGAGTAAACATTTTTCAAAGAAAACTCTAAAACACAAGTAATAAACTGATAGACAGAAACATTCCTCCTCCAGTAACATAAGGGGGGAAAGTGCAGGATGAATCCCAGAAGAAAGCTGCAGACTTTCCAGAAGCTGGCCCATACAGAGCTACAGGAAACGTAACCACTTTTGTGGTTGAATATATTGAAGTTCCCCTCCTGAGATCCTATGGAGAGAAGGTACTATGAGACAGAGGTTTTTCAGGAACAAGACTTCTCTGCAATCATACAAAAATATAAAGCATCTATTCTGGAGGAGGCATCTGAATTTCAGCATATACTAATTAGTTTTGCAGATCAGAACCAGAGGAAACAATTGATGTTTAAGACTCTGTTGTTCAGTATTATGCTTTATCGTGAAAACAGATACCATGCTTTTTGGAATGCTTTTGATTTGTCCCTTTAAACTCCTTCTTGGATAACCTTTGTACAGCCATTTTGGTTTGAAGAATATGACTTATATTTTGCTTCTCAACCTTCCTGATCTCTAGACTACTTTACAGTTTTGCAACTGGCTTCAATTAAGTGCTTTTGTCTCTGGCTTTAGGCCATGAAATGGAACAGCTGGTCTTAAGCTGGAAGGCCATAGGAGATCACACAGCCTCCAATGTCAAAGTTAATGTTATTTATAGGACGTGAATGACAACTTAATACTGTTCATAGGAGGCAAACCACACAATTTGAATGATGATACATCTCATCAATATTTGGATATTCCCTCTCAGTTAATTAACAATTCTATCTGGGTTATTGTGGGGGTCCCACACCATAATGTTCCCATTGACTCTGAGCCTTGTGACTCTGAGAGACACATCTGGAGAGAGGGAGAAAAACCCCTAGAAACTCTGCAAATGACATGAGATTAGCATAATGTTCATTTTTTACCCACACTTGTTCATTGGAAGACTTATGCTCTGCCTAACAACATGGATGGCTATTTTGGAAATAACCAGTATATACTCTATATAATGTGGATCATAACAAATTGTGGCAAGTTCTTGGTGGTATGGGGATACCAAATCATCTTGTCTGCCTCCTGAGGAATCTGTATAACAACCAAGTAGCAACGGTAAGAACAGAGCATGGAACAACGGACTGGTTTAAGATTGGGAAAGGAGTACGGCAGGGCTGTATACTCTCACCCTACCTATTCAACCTGTACGCAGAACACATCATGCGACATGCTGGGCTTGAGGAATCCAAGGCTGGAGTTAAAATCGCTGGAAGAAACATTAACAATCTCAGATATGCAGATGATACCACTTTGATGGCTGAAAGCGAGGAGGAGTTGAGGAGCCTTATGACGAAGGTGAAAGAAGAAAGTGCAAAAGCTGGGTTGCAGTTAAACCTCAAAAAAACCAAGATTATGGCAACCAGCTTGATTGATAACTGGCAAATAGAGGGAGAAAAAGTGGAGGCAGTGACAGACTTTGTATTTCTAGGCGCAAAGATTACTGCAGATGCTGACTGCAGCCAGGAAATCAGAAGACGTCTACTTCTTGGGAGGAGAGCAATGGCAAATCTTGATAAAATAGTTAAGAGCAGAGACATCACACTGATGACAAAGGTCCGCATAGTTAAAGCAATGGTATTCCCTGTAGTAACCTATGGCTGTGAGAGCTGGACCATAAGGAAGGCTGAGCAAAGGAAGATAGATGCTTTTGAACTGTGGTGGTGGAGGAAAATTCTGAGAGTGCCTTGGACTGCAAGAAGATCAAACCAGTCCATACTCCAGGAAATAAGGCCAGACTGCTCACTTGAGGGAATGATATTAAAGGCAAAACTGAAGTACTTTGGCCACATAATGAGAAGACAGGATACCCTGGAGAAGATGCTGATGCTAGGGAAAGTGGAAGGCAAAAGGAAGAGGGGCTGACCAAAGTCAAGATGGATGGTTGATATTCTGGAGGTGACAGACTCAACGTTGGGGGAGCTGGGGAAGGCGATGGCCAACAGGAAGCCCTGGCGTGGGCAGGTCCATGAAGTCACGAAGAGTCGGAAGCGACTGAACGAATAAACAACAAAATGGCCTTTGAAGGACAGCCAGTTTGGTCTAGTGTTTAAGGCTCCAGGCTAGGAACCAGGAGATTGTGAGTTCTAGTCCTGCCTTAGGCATGAAAGCCAGCTGGGTGACTTTGGGCCAGTCACTCTCTCAGCCCATGACATCAGGCTCAGGTGACAAGCCAGTTGGTCAATTCCTGTTGCAACCAATGGATCAATATTTGGTTGATCCGAAAAAGTGGACCCTGCACCTGCAGGAAAAATTCTAGAAAGAAAAAAAAGTATGGACTTTGAAGAAGCAGGATAGGAGTATTGACATCTTTGAACTTTGGTGTTCAAGAAGACTCCTGAGAATACCATGGACAGCCAAGAAGACAAACCGATAGATCATTGAACAAATCAACCCAGAGTTCTCGCTCGTGGCACAATTGACCAGGCTTAAATTATCCTACTTCAGACACATTATATGAAGACCCAGCTCTCTGGAGAAGTCTCTAATGCTGGGAAAGGTGGAAAGAAAGAGAAGAGGATGACCACCAGCAAGGTGGATGGATTCAGTTACAATGGCGATTAGTGCAGCATTGGGAGACCTGAAAGATCAGGTTAGGGATAGATTGTTTTGGAGAAAATCTATCTATGTGGTTGCTAGGAGTCGAAAACGACTTGATGGCACATAATCAATCAATCAAGAGCTATGTAATCTTTTTTTTCAGAGAAATCTTGCTACTTCTTTGCTACTTTAGTTTAGATTTACACTAAATTTTTAAATAAGTTTGCTTTTATGGGCAGCAAAATCTAAAGCAGCTATGTTTGTATAGGTAGAACTGCATGGGCACACGTGAAAGGGTTTCTCTGCTTTTGATTGTATTTCTGATTTTCATGCAAAGGAAATTCAGCAGCACAAAGTTCAAATAAAACACTGCCAAGTTAAGAGAATCGCTGGGTTAATTGCTCCTTATGATATCTGATGCCATTCCCGGGGCACTGTCACTCTAGAGACCTGTCTATGTGGTTTTGCTCATTGATGTACAGAAGGAATGTTCCAGCTGCAACCCATTAAATCTCATGCAGAAAGCAGCGTTATTCTGAACCAGTCTGTGTTGCATGAGTTTTGAGTGTCCCAAAGGAAAATATAGGATAGTTGTGAATGCTCTTCCAAGCATAACTTATCTTGCAGTCTGAACCAGTAGTGCCAAAGGATTTTTCTATCTCATACAGACTTCCCACACTGTATAATTGATAGGATGGATCTCTACTATTTAGGACAGAATGTGACCTAATCGTGGAAGAACATGGTTTTCCCAACAACCTTGGGGATCCCGTGGGAAGCCTGTGAGATGGCTGTATTGTGTGGGTTTTTGGTTTTCTGTTTGTATAATTTTATTAAAGATTTTTTTTTAAAAAAATAAGAAGATAAAAACTAACACAAACTAATACAAGGTGAGAAAAAGAAGAAAGAAATCAGAGAGAAAGCTAAAAGTGCAAGAAAGGAAAAAAAGTAAAAGAAAAGTAGAAAAGAAAGAAAAAAGATACAAAGAAGTAGGTTCCAATCTTCTTTACAGTATATAAGTACGATTATACGTTTATTTTTTTCTCTAAAGTTACAATATAACTCTCTTTTTTCTATAATCTATTCTGTCTAATCATAAAAACCATAAATATAACTTCATTTTTTTCCTGTTTCACGCAAAAAGCCTATAAGGGTTTCCAGTCAGCAATAAACATAGATGAGATGGATATACTGAGTTCAGGTGGTTGCTATTCTCCCATAATCTTGTTTTTTATTTATGTTTAATTGTTTAATGGTTGTTTATTTATTTATTTATTTATTTATTTATTATTTAGATTTATCCCCGCCCATCTCTGCCATGGCAGACTCTGGGCGGTTTACAATCAAATTGTTATATTGTTTTTAACTGTTGTTAGTTGTACGCTGCCCAGAGTCACATTCAGTAAGATGGGCAACTATATAAATTTGCTAAATAAATGAAATAAAAATAAATCAAGAAGAGTACATTTCTTTTATTACTTTTAATTAATCAATAAAAGAAATGTGTGTGTGTACAGTGTTACATGCATTAAGAATACAAGGTAACCTTAAAGCTACCAATCGTTATAAATAATAAAATAAAGAGGAAATAATATAATAATTTAATGGGAAAAGGAAAAGAAGTTAGGGAAAAAAAGATCTTGATAATTATAAACAAAACTCATCTCCACATTTTGACCACATTGCTTCAAAGTCTCCCTTTGTTTGAAAAAAATAAAATGTTTGCAAATGACACATACCAACAGCCTGTGGCTTCATTCGGTATAGACATCTCCTTCCATTGTTGTATGATAATTGTTTTAGCCTGCTCCTGTACCCTAAAGCTCCACAGTCCTTGATATATTGATAGTTTTAAAATACTGTTTCTTTAATGTATAGAAATCAATCTATAGTTCTAGAATGACTTACAGAAGCATAAAGAAAATGTATATACAGCCATAATCTCTCCACAGTGTTCTCCAAAGCAATGCTTATTTCTAAAGTTGCAATCTATTCTAGAGTTTTGGAAAACATGTATAAAACCAGTTTTATTTTACATTATTATTGTTGTTGTTGTTCTTATTACTACTACTTCTGATGTGGTTTTAATGCATTCAGCTTAAATGTGCTAGTATCTTGTAAGATATTCCCATCAATACAAAGGAACTGGGGAAATGAGCTGGGTCACTTTATACGTTCCAATCTCCCTTCCTCATCTTGTTCTTTTAACAGGTGAAAGAAAAGTGCTTTGATTGCACTAAATTCCCATTGAAATCAATAAATTAGTTATCCTAGCAGGGTGTTTTTTTTGTCAAACTAGGGTCCAATACATTCAAAATTTCCAACTATCGAGGAAGTTCTTGAGGTATTGCTCCAATCACAATTGGTATAACAGCAGATTTATTTTTCTATAAGTGTTCAACTTCAATCTGCAAGTCCTGGTTTTTCCTTAATCCTAGCATCACCCAGTATAGCAACATCAATGAACCAGACTTTCTTCTTTTCATTATTATTATTCATTCATTATTATGGAGAATTATTCTTTTCATGATTATTAGTATTTTGAACTGTGGTGTTGGAGGAAAATTCTGAGAGTGAATTATTCTTTTCATGATTATTAGTATTATTTGTGTGGATAGTTCCTATATGATATTCATCCTATCTGACTGGATCAGAGTCAAGGAGGAGAAACCTTTGGAACTGATCCTACCTTAGTAGTTCAGATATCTGGATTTCTATAATTTGCCTGGGAACATGCCAGGGTCCCATAAAAATGTTGTTGAGCCACTGAACTTTCAGTAGAAGGAGATTAATTAACTAAGTGTATCTTCCTCTCAGAACATATATGAATTAACTACTCCCATTTTATCCCAGAATTGGTTCTCAGTATCACAGTATTAAATATTATGGGGCATCAAATAATTATGTGGAG
This sequence comes from Charina bottae, assembly GCA_023362775.1. Lineage (NCBI taxonomy): Eukaryota > Metazoa > Chordata > Lepidosauria > Squamata > Charinaidae > Charina > Charina bottae. Next base: position 141,999,503 of record JALMGJ010000003.1, read on the forward strand.
TTTGTGTTCTTCTCTCTTACCCTTCCCTGTTATACTCTTTGCGGCATAGTTTATAAGGATCTTTTGAAAAAATACTTCTGGTTTATACAGAAGAGCTGCATTTTCCCCGTACTGAATCCCTGTAGAACTTTTATATAATCAGACTACAGGTAGTTGTAATAATTGGCAAAAGCTATTTTGTTAAAGGGCAGCAGTGTATAATCAGGCAGTGCCTGGGCACAATTTGCCTACCTTAACCATTGTAGTATTTCTAGCTTGACTACTTGTACTACTTCTCAAGAGGGCAGACTTTCTGTTCCTCCTGATGAATGACATGAAAACTCCTAATAGGCATCACTGTGAATCTGACTCACTTGTGAGACTTGTAATAAACAACCAGAAGCATACTGTTCCTCTGATCCTGTGGCTCTATAGAATCTATACTCAAATCAAATGTTATTTTGGTTTAGGATATTTACTTGACTGTTTGTATTCCTATAATTATTTTCAAATAAAAGCTGAGAAGAAAAGGGAACACCTGCCTCAGGCTGTCTCTTTGGAATACAAACTCAAAATTCACAAGGTCTGCTCAGCTGCTTTCTGATCATAATATCTTTTTTTCCCCACACTGGAAATACTATTATCATGAATAATTCTACCAGCAGAGATCTTTTTTAAAAAAAGTAGAAGGAAGGAAGGAAGGAAGGAAGGAAGGAAGGAAGGAAGGAAGGAAGGAAGGAAGGAAGGAAGGAAGGAAGGAAGAAAGATTATTGGACATGGATCTGGAATAGCTGGATTCCAAGTAACTTCCTATACGGACTCATACAGCTGTTACCCAATGTATCCACCAGCATAATGAGAAGCTGTTGGTAGAACAGATTTATCTTCCTACTGGCAGTCACATACACTGCTTAGACAGTTGGAAGCCTCTTCATATTGCATGAAAAAAACAGAACACACTTATGTGGATTGTAGTGGGTAGAAAGCAAGGATAGATAGACACAGACAGACAGACATCAGCATGGTTAGACTTATGTTCAAGTAAATAAGAAGTTATATAGAAGCTATATAAGAATGATGTGCCATTGGCCTATTAAGCCCAGTATTATTGCTTTGATTCACTACAGCCAGTCTTAAGAAGATATTTTTTCCACACCATCTGTTGCCTTTAACTGGAAATTTCAGAAATTGATCGTTTCTTTATTTATTAATCAATTTGTATAGCCACCTGTCTCACAGAAAAGTGACTCTGGGTGGCTCACAACAATGCATATTGTTAAAACATATGTACTTCATTACTCAGCTATGGTCCCAAGGCCTGCATTGTGCCTATTGTGCCATAGGCTATTAATTGGCGATCACTCGTAGCCGAGTAAGATTGTCTTCCAAAGGTAAAATTTTAATGGTGGATCCGTAAGTGGCTATAAAGGTATGTTTGCATAAATCACTTGATTTCTCTTTTCCTACTTCTTGTACCCTGGTTTCTCACATTCACCTCTCTTTTAAACTGATGTTCTCCTTGCTTACCTCTTGGTTTTAGACTAGATCTATTTTTTCCCTTATTCTAAACCACTGTTTCTCAACCTTGGCAGCTTGAAGATGTGTGGACTTCAACTCCCAGAATTGCTGGCTGGGGAATTCTGGTAGTTGAAGTCCACACATCTTCAAGCTGCCAAGCTTGAGAAACACGGTTCTAAACACTGGTTTTCAATTAGCTTTCCATATCTTCCTGAACATTGTTTCAGTTTCCTTTTCTTTAACAGCCCTAACACCAGTTGAGCTGGAATTTTTCAAGCCCAATTCAGTACCATCAGAAAACAGATGGATTTGATACCAATTCAGACCTGATCCTTTTGCTTCAACTCAGTCCAGTTGGAAATTTGAAGCTTCCTTTCTCTCCTTACTAATAGAAATCCCAAATGATTTATTTGTTTATTTATTTATTATAGAATGGTATAATGATTGGTAGGAATAGAAGGCCTGCAGAAGCATAATGCCTGCCTACTTTAATTAAACTGGTCCAAGTGTCTGGGAGCTGGACTTCTTTAAATTCTGTTTGTTTTTTTAAAAAAAGTTCTTATTTTATCTTACAATGTATGTGCCTATACCTTTTTTGTTCTTGCATAGCATGAGGAATAAAGTCAGCCCTGATTATTTGTGCTTTGAGTCTTGTGTTGATTCCACAATAGGTGAAATTATAAAGATAGCTGCATTTATTTATTTATTTGAATCCATTTCAGTGCTGCCCAACTCCAGACTGACTCTGGGCTATAGAAACGTTACTGCTAGGCTCTTTTAAATTCTACTTAAAACAAACAAACACGGCTACAACTTTTCATATATTTAAGAAATATATACACACACTTATACGTATATACTGTATGAGATGCTGTCAAATATAGCAACTCTGGGCTCAGAACTCAGATAACTCAGGTAAGTATATCCCCGATCCCTTGAATGTTGGGAAATGCAGCTTTCAGAGCATGACTGATATAGATGTGGGATATGCTTTCTTTCTTGATGATTATTCAAGATGCCAAAGCAACAGGGGTGCTACTGTACAACCAATTTTATGAATACCAGAACAAATGCATTTTCATTATCATATTTTTTCATTTACAACAGGGTTTCTGAACCAGGGTTCCATGGAACCCTAGGGTTCCGTGAGAGGTCACTAGGGGTTCCCTGGGAGATCACGATTTATTTAAAAAAATGTTCCAAATTCAGGCAACTTTAGTTTAAGAACACTGTTAATGCATATATATACAGGCCTACACATGAAACAAATATAATAATTTTGTAACTTCTGGCCTATATTTGAGCCTGAATGTGCAGGAGTTCCCCAAGACCTGGAAAATATTTCAAAGGTTGCTCCAGGGTCAAAAGGTTGAGAAAGGCTGATCTATACCATGCAACATAGCATTCCTTTTTAAGTAATAGCATTGTTGTTTATCTTTAGAAATGTTTTCTCTGAGTGACTGGCTCTCTGAACATGTTCCACTATATTGCATTATCTATAGGTTTCTCCTTTAAATCTGCATTGAGCTGGGTGTTTGAACCTCTGCCACAACAATATTTCAGTTCATTTTAACTTGTTACTCTCTATTTGAACAATATTGCAGACTTTTTTTCCCTTGGCTTTTATTCATAATTGCAGTTCTATATTATCTTTAGCAGCAGTTTCCATGGAGATAGCAATTTCAAATACTCTCTTAAATATTAATCTGCTTCTCTTAGGCATCTTTTTTTTTTAATGTTTTCTTTCAGAATTCCACAACCAGTTTAGTCCTTTACCAGGTTTACAAATTCAGACATCTTTTTATATTCAGTTGAATATTCTGCAGTGGACACCCCCTCTTTCTGTTTGCTCTTATGAAGCCTAAAACACTCTGCTCTCAATAATGGTTTGGGCATTCCTGCACTTTCTTTTACTAGTTCTGCAAACGTAAATTGCAAAGGATTTTATGAGGCAGTTAAGCTTCTTAATAAGTTGTTATGTCTCCCATAACATAAAAAGCACCTTATTTTCAAAGTCTACCTAATTTGCCAGAAAAAGTTATTCAAGTCTCTCTCTATATCCTAGTCATCTATGGCACTATCAAAAAAATTAACCTTTTCAATAAAGTTAGCCATACTGCTGTGCGTTTTCCCCCTTAGTTTTTGACTGGTTCATTGTTATTCTTCCTTTGTTTGCTTACTTAAAGGCTTTTTCTGTGATCTCACATAGTTGCCCCTAATCTGTCTTTTCCACTGATCAACAAAGGATTTTAGAATAGTCCAGAGTAGATTTTTTTCTTCTGCTTGCTTTACTGGAAATAACACCAGTGAGTCTTCAAGAATTAAAATGTGTACATGGAGCAAATATAATCAAGCAACAATACTAGAAGAATACTTAATAACAATAGTCTAATATCTGTAGCTTGAATCATGTCAACTGGATTTCTATTTTCTCAGTGGAAACGTTTCGCTCCTTATCCAAGGAGCTTCTTCAGTCTGAGCAAAGTTGGTAAGGGAATCCTAAATATGTTTCTAGGTAGCTGTGTGACCTTACACCTGGGGTCATGGTTATATTGAGATGTTATTTTAAGTCCTTTTATTATCTAAAGGAGGATCGTTAAGATCACCATGCTGCTGTTGAGCTTGTGAAATGGTCTTAATCTTCCTAGGCACAGAAGACAGAGCCGGGAGAAAGATGGGAGAAAGATTGTGCCTGAGGCCCCCACCTCTATTCAAGGAAGGATTTTCCAAGTTGGCATAAATGGATTTCTTGACCCCTCTCTCAACTTGGAAATTGGAAATTTATGCCAACTTGGAAAATCCTTCCTTGAATAGAGGTGGGGGCCTCAGGCACAATCTTTCTCCCATCTTTCTCCCGGCTCTGTCTTCTGTGCCTAGGAAGATTAAGACCATTTCACAAGCTCAACAGCAGCATGGTGATCTTAACGATCCTCCTTTAGATAATAAAAGGACTTAAAATAACATCTCAATATAACCATGCCCCCAGGTGTAAGGTCACACAGCTACCTAGAAACATATTTAGGATTCCCTTACCAACTTTGCTCAGACTGAAGAAGCTCCTTGGATAAGGAGCGAAACGTTTCCACTGAGAAAATAGAAATCCAGTTGACATGATTCAAGCTACAGACAATTCCACCTGGATGACTGAGAACCTTCATAGACAATAGTCTAATATATTGCAATAAGAGCCAGTTTGGTGTAGTGGTTAAGGCATCAGGCTAGAAACCAGGAGATCATGAGTTCTAGTCCTGCCTTTGGCACAAAGCCAGCTGGGTGACCTTGGGCTAGTCACTTTCTCTCAGCCCTAGGAAGAAGGAGGCAATGGCAAACCACTTCGCAAATCTTGCCAAGAAAACTGCATGGACTAGTCCAGGCAGCCACTGGGAATTAACAATGACTCGAAAGCACACACACACAAACACAAAAAATCCTACAATGGCATGCTTTGGTGAGCTGAGGAATGTTATGGAGCTAATCTTACAAAATAAGTGTAAGATGCAGCAGCATCAGAATTGTTCGGGTGGAGAACATTTGGTTGCTTGTGACATTGTGAGAAAGCATGTGAAATGGCTTGGGATGAGTGGCAGACTCATGTATAATGATTCCACTCTCCACAGGTATTGCAAGTGGTTGCCTTTTCAGGGCAAAGTATTTTATAGAATATAATCCACTGCAATTGTAGCAACTCTGGTGCCTGCAGCGTGCAGGCTTCTTCCTTATTGTAAATGGTATACAGTACGTCTAGTATAAAGTTCAGTAATTTACTTTTGATTATCTGATCACTGAAATATTCAGGAAGCACTGTTTGTTTGTTCCATTATTTGAGCATGGTCTTCAGGCATTTCCCTTGCATATGATGTATCCCTCATCTTGGTGAGTTAATCTAAGCTCTCATAAAATGGGCCTTCTAAGCATGGAGGAAGAACATCCCTGCATTTTTTGTGCTTATATTTCATGACCTACGCTAATAAAAGCGCAGGATCAGGCTAGTTGAAATATACAGGTATGATAAGTCATCATAGTTTCTCCTGAATTGTTCAAAATTGGTTTTGGTGGCATGTTGAAATACTTAGTAAGCACAAACTTAGTTTTCTTGTCATCTTCATCTGGGCAGCTTTGTCCAGCTGCATTTTAAAAATCCATTGACCTCAACTGAATCCTAATGTAACAGCATTACTCTCCTAGTGGTGGATCTACTTTCCTTAAGGAGAAGGAATAGAGTTTCCAGTCATTCAGTCTAATGCTCCTGTCTAATTTCTATAGTTCAGGGATAGTCATGCAAGGAGAACTCAAGAAAAATCAAGACACATTCTGGAGTGCTTAGCCACAAAACAGTAGCTTAATGTATGTCATAATTGGTGATAGGGTGGTATGCAAAATGTCTACTTCCATCTTCCAAGTCTTGCAGTAACTGAATGTGAAGAGATAGTTTTGCATTTCATGCATTCATCTCTCAGCAAAATCTTTTCCATCTGCACTGCCTATGTTCTGTTTCTTGAAAATTAACCGAGAATGTTGCAAAAGCCAGGCAGATGCCACAGCAAACTTCAAAAATAACTAAAAAAAGATTGTTCAGCAGTCTTATACTTTTTCCCACTGTTTGCTCTCTCTTTCCGTTTCTTGCCCACTCCTCCTTTGTTAGTTCCAAAATCTGGATTTGCTTATTTCTCTAAACAGGTATTCCTTAAGACTGGTTTAGGATTGAGAAATGGATTATACCAGAGCATTTCGGACAAAGGATGATGAGTAGGAAGAGAGAGACTTGTCTTCTCCTCTCTATTTCTTCTGGCCTGTCAACAGTTCTTGAGATCTGGAGAAAAGAGCAGGGAACTGAGAAATCATTTGGGTTGACAGTTATAAACTAATTGAAAAGTATCATCATCCTCATCTTCATCACCACCATCGCCCAGTGTGGTCACTGGTCCCAGGTTTAATCAGTTTTTGAGAAAATTGCTCATCATTTATTTTTCATTGTTTCCCCAACGGCTGTACTAGTTTATTTAGAAGAGTGATGTTTAAACAATATATAAATGAAATGAGTGTATGTATATGAACCTATATACGTATACAAATGTGTGTGTGTGAGTGTGCAGATGAAAATCTTTCCTGTAACAGAAACAGTGATTATACCCCACTACCCTGCGGTTATATCACAAAGACAGCAGCATGACCCAATTTTGTTTATGTGTCTTGTCACTCTGTGTATGTGTGGTTTTTTTTAAAATTTTAGGACAACTCATTTGAAGCTGAATGACACACTAATCTGGTTTGCTTTAAATATAAACATCACAATAGCTGATGTTTGAAATTGGCCATGAATATTTAGGGGAAATCTTTCTAAACTGAAATTTACAGCATTGTTTTCTTGCCAAAAATGTCCTTTGTTGCAGATATTACATCTAAGAATATCACTTTACCTGTCAACAGTATGAAATATGCTCTATTCTTGTCCTACACAGCAGGTCAAAATCAAATCCCAGCTCTGCCAGTTGCAGCTAAAGAACACAACCAGCACCAGAAGGATCAGTTGATACTGTAGCACCCAGGGGACCCATCTTTCTAGCAGGAAACTCAGAATGCTTTACATTTCCAAGGAAAATAGTACTACATAACTAAAAAAAAAAGTCTTCTGGATCACTACCAAGGAAATCTGATGATTCAAAGTGACATATTTTCTTGATCCTTGAACCTTAGATAAATTAAGAGCCAGTTTGGTGTAGTGGGTAAGGCATTAGGTTAGAAACCAGGAGGCTGTGAGTTCTAGTCCTGCCTTAGGCACAAAGCCATCTGGGTGACCTTGGGCCAGTCTACATCTCTCAGCCTTAGGAAGGAAGCAATGGCAAACCACTTCCAAAAAACCTTGCCATGAAAATGGCAGAGACTTGTCCAGGCAGACACCGAGAATCAGACACGATTGAACGGATATATTTTTTTTCTTGACCCTTGAACCTTAGATAAATTGGCATAGGTCTTGATTTACCATTAAAATACATCCATATAACAACACACACTATGTTTACCCAAACATTTGTTGTATTTATAGATACAGTAACATAAGAGGTATAAAAGCCAAAACGGATGGGTGTTACATATCAAAAGAGTTCTTGAAATGTATTTGGATCTAAACTGAATTTTTAGTAGAGATCTATTGAGTAGAATGTAAATTTCCATGCATTAAGAAAAAATAAAGGTTTTAGTTAAAAGAAGATATGGACCAGACTTACCTGTTGATTCATGTAGTCTTAACAGTCTTCACTATATACTTTAAAATATTTTTTATTATGCAATTCAGAAATTTTACAATTAAGTCCACATAGTGTCATCTTCATGTGGAACCTTTGAGATGAGTTTGATATGTATGAGGGATATAAGTTCTCTTCATCTGAATGTTTCTTCTATATGTTTTTGTTAGCACAGATTATCTGATCTCGCCTTGGAAAACATGTAAAAGCCCATGGTTCCCATTGTAAAGGATTGTTTAATGCTTTCCACATTAATCAAAATGTGTCCTTTCAGGCATGGAAGAATTTTTAGAAGGACAATATGCAGCACTGAAATTGAAATTGGACAATATAATGGCTGATACAATGGAATTATTATTTCTACTTTGCTACAGTATAGTACTTGATAAGGAAGAGAAACAGATAACCTTCATCAGGTAGAACAAATGGCTAATATAATTGCTTTTTTTTAAGATTAACAAACTGCCTGTCCACTTGGAAAGTGCGAAAGATAGACTAAGCTTAATGGTATATTTGAATATTTTAAGCATGTTAGTGCTTAAGGGTCAAATATCTGTGAAATAAGGTAAAGGTTCCCCCCGCACATTTGTGCAGTCGTGTCCGACTCTAGGGGCCGGTGCTCATCTCCGTTTGTTAGCCGAAGAGCCAGCATTGTCCGAAGACGCTTCCACGGTCATGTGGCCGCATGACGCGTGCGGAACGCTGTTACCTACCCACCGAAGTGGTACCTATTCATCCACTTGCATTTGCATGCTTTTGAATTGCTAGGTTGGCAAAAGCTGGAGCTAGTGCGGGAGCTCACTCCGCACGCAGGGCTAGGGATTCCAACCTCAGAACTTGCGATCTTCCGATCGACAAGCCTGGTGTCTTACCCACTGAGCCACCATGCCCCATTCTGTGAAATAGGTCAGCCCTAATGTAATCATTCTAAATGGGAAGTATAAAGTAATTTCACTAATACCACTCTACATTTGTTATCATCAATGGAAATGATACATCACTCTTCTGTTTCTTCAGTCCTAGTTCTGGATTATTATCCTCTACTGTTGATTTAAAACTACCTTGACACAGGTGCTCTTATTGATGCATTGGAAGTAGCAAGTGTGATGCAGACATAACATTATGAAAGCCCTGTTTGTAGGTTAAAGTGGGTTCATCTAACATTTAAATACTTGCTGACCTAGCTACACAACTGGATTTTGAGCAACAGATTTTCAAGTAACTGCTTGTACTATACAGATATGCTTGACTGATCCCGACAGCCCATTAACTTTCTTTAGGAAATCTCTAAGGATTTATTAAACAACTGAGATAAAGGCCTCCAGAGTACTGCTGTCATGAGGCCTCATAGAACATAGCCATTTCTTGTCCTGCACCTCTGTGCTCATACAATACACACAGTGATCATTAGGCTGGAAAATATAGTAGCACAAACCTTCTCTGGTTGATCTTTTACAAATTGAATCTCTACAGAGTGTCTGATTCCTTAATTAGCACACAAGAAAAGAAGTGGCCAGCACTGAACTTGATACTTCTCTTAGAGGAGCTAGACATCAATGAAACTTCTCATTGTTGACATTTTCCCGGTATTGTCACTTGGATATTATAGATGTATATTTTTAAACAACTCACTGCACAAACAATAGAGCAACAGAGACACCTACAGGAGTTTTCATAATAGTGGAGGGAAATTTTCCACTTCTGGGCAGAATAGGAGCTTCCCTGGAACATTAAGCATTTTGTGAGATATTCCTCATAGAATATTGGCAGATGTCATAAATGTCAGGAAAATAATAAGTTGAAAATTAATGAATCTCATATACATTATTTATAACTTACAGCTAATTTTTTAATCTTCCATTACTTAGATCATATAATATTGTGTGTGTGTGTGTGTGTGTGTGTGTGTGTAAACACACACACACTCATCAAACTGTTCGGAACTCATTGCCAGAGTGTGGCTAACTTATCTTCATTATATTTTGGTGCAAATCATATTATTATGACTGCTGTACTGGAATTTTCCAAGCACTCAGATCTCTAAGAGTTCAAGAATTCTGTCAAGCACTGGGCTTTGGGTTTTTTTGAATGAGCTCACTGGAAGCGTATGGCACTTTGTGATATACAATATGTCCTATAGAAACAAATGTAAGGTAAATATATTCTCCCATTAGGTATCTACAGATGCTTATGGTAACTTAGAACTACACTTCTGAGATAATGGGGTATATGAATTTTACATGGATTTCCTTGAAAGCAAATGTGTTTTGTTGCATTCCAGCAGAATCTATGGTAGGATAAATACTACAAATGAAGTCCAGCCCATGTTTGTATTTTCTTAGAAAAATCTGTGGAATGCTTGAAGTTGTGTTTAGAGTTGGGGCTAGATATAGGCCATTTCAAAAGCACTGTATAAGAAGTCCGTAGTGATATAAACACTAATTGCCTGATTGATTGATTATATACCATCAAGTGGGTCTTGACTCTTAGTGACCAGATAGATTTACCTTGACCTGTCCCTAATCTGGCCCTTCAGATTACACTTTTACTTATCATCAAGTCCATCCATCTTGCTGCTAGTCATCTTCTTCCCTCTCCTTCCAACTTTCCCAGCATTATAGGCTTTTCAAGAGAGATGTAAGCATGCAGGGTACTTTAAAAGTTTGGAAAGAAAATTGGAAGATATGTCCCTCCAACCTTGTTTATCTTTTAAAAAATTTAAGTCATATGTTGTTGTTTATTCGTTCAGTCGACTCTTCATGACTTCATGGACCAGCCCACGCCAGAGCTTCCTGTCGGCCATCGCCATCCCCATCTCCCCCACAGTTGAGTCTGTCACCTCCAGAATATCATCCATCCATCTTGCCCTTGGTCGGCCCCTCTTCCTTTTGCCTTCCACCTTCCCTAGCATCAGCATCTTCTCCAGGGTATCCTGTCTTCTCATTATGTGGCCAAAGTACTTCAGTTTTGCCTTTAATATCATTCCCTCAAGTGAGCAGTCTGGCTATATTTCCTGGATTATGGACTGGTTTGATCCTCTTGCAGTCCAAGGCACTCTCAGAATTTTCCTCCAACACCACAGTTCAAAAGCATCTGTCTTCTGTGTAAGTCATATATATCACCAGAAAGGAAAACTTGACCGGCTCAAGTAGATTTTGGATGATGACAACAGAGTAAATTCTTTGCCTCTTCTTGCAGCCACTTCTATATAGTCTTAGCCCAACTAATATTTCATCTAACGGTAGCACAAACAAAGCATCTCTAAGTCCAAATCTATCTTGTATATCCACAATAGGATAAAAATGTATTGGCTGTCATCTGTCAACTGTGTGCCTATCTTCCAGAAATATTCTATCAGCTCAGGGGACAAGGTCAACTGTGGAATACTGATAACCAATGCAACTGAATGTGGAAACTGGAAGAGTGTTTGAAGGGAGAACAATAAGCTTGAGAACCTAAAGGAAGTTTTATTTATTGGTTAGAAACAATCCACTCAACAGGTAATTCCCTACTAGTATAATTTCATATAATTATTATAGCTTCAAATTCAGCTTGGATGGAACAGTTTAATTTCAATTCAAGACAATTTTTCATATGGTCATTGGTTCCATCCTGTCATTCTGTTAAACCAGAATGTTTAAAATAAAAGCATGTATTTTGCACAAATGTCATCTTAAACCACATATTTCTTTTTCTATTTCTATTTGCAGGTGGCACCTATTCTTATGCATGTCCTATGCTGTTCCTGAACCAAGAGCCATATCATAAGGTTCACAAAAAAATAATGGAAAACCATCTGCGTATGAGGCCAGGAAGCAGACTAAAAGGGAGGTGGGAGGGGAGGAATAAAATTCAGGCAACAAAACACAAGTGTTTATTTTATTTTATTTTATTAATTTTATTTATTTATCATATTTATACCCTGCCTATCCCCTCCCTAACGGAGGACTCTAGGCGGCTTACATACATCGTATTTCATATTTATACATTTCATATATAATACAACATTTAAACCGTGCGCTAAGGGAAGGGGTAAGGGAACTGACTCTTCCGTGGGTACTGGACTACATGTCCCAGAATACCTTGCATCGGAGCCGGCTGCTGACGTCCTGGATGTTGCTGTTTCGGGATCCGTCGTCTCCACCACCATTCACGAGATCTTCTCCGTTCGGTGGGCGACCCCCGACAGGAGGCCAGCAAATTCTCCTACTTAAGGTGGTACCCATTTATCTACTTGATAAGCTTTCGAACTGTTGGGTTGACAGGAGCTGGGACTAGCAACGAGAGCTCACCTCATTGCGCAGGGATTCGAACTGCCGACCTTCTGATCAGCAGTCTACAGCTCAGCGGTTTAACCCGCTGAGCCACCACGTCCCTGTTTAATGGAAGTCCTGTTTAAATCTATGCAACATATTTTTAAATGAAAATTTTGTAATATGGTTTTGATCAGTAATGCAATATTCATAAGTATAGAATAGGAAAATGCTGGGCTCTCAATATTTTTACAAAATCTTCTATAATCTCATTCTGAAACCCTATGAACAAATATTATTTATTTATTTATATTTCGAATTTCGTCACCACCCATATCACTCAAAGTGACATACATAGGGGATCAGCTTGAAGTACAACCTTAGCCACAACTATAAATGATTCTCGATAGGATTGTTTTAGTAAAGTTGCATTATTCCTATCCCAAAAATCTCTTTCATCAGAGAAAATAGCAAGAGATTGACCATTGTTCAGGAATTAGAGTAAAGAACATTGGTATCTTTGATAAAAAAATAAAGCTATTTATTAGAAGTTAATATAGTGAGAAAGCTAAGAGAACATGAAAGCTAAAAAAAACAGTATCAGTTGTAGGTACCAGTATCAGTCAACGGTATATTGGAAAGAGAAGATAATATTATTATTAAAGCTCTTCTTTGATCTCTGTTAGAATTGCAATTGTGTTGTTTTGCTTAGCCAGCAATTCCCATTATGAAATTCATCTTTAGAATTTCTCATATTGTACTCCTCCCCCAGCCTTATTTTTGTGGCAAAAGAGCTTTTCTTCTGGCTTTTATGATTCACATCTTACCATCATTTACAGACTCCTTAGCTACTCACTTCCCAAACTGGAAAACCCCTAAGAAATAATTCCCTTGAGATTTAATGGAAGAATGAACAATACAGGTGTCAGATCAGCTGTAATCCAACTTAAATAATCAATTCAATGTGTCCAATGAATTTGATTTGATTTTCCAAACTGATGCAGAGGAGGAAAGAATGTTTCTATCAAATACATTTGGAGGCAAGCAATTCAGTTCAAACAATTGGTAAAGCAGAAGCCAATCCTCAGTTTCTGAGAGCTGGTTTACCTGCAAGATTCCTATGCAGACTTTCTCCTTCTCTTTGGCAGGTTGATTCCAAGCAATGCTTCCACCCAGCCAGGAATGTCTAATAGAATCAACTTTCCTCTTCCCCTCATTGTGAAAACCCATAAAAATAAGCATTTGGTTATAGAAAGAAACAGTATTACCAATCAAAAGCAAGAACTATACGGATCTACAAATGAATCTACAGTATCATGAAAGCCTAAGAATAATTTTAAACATCATTGAACTCAATGGGATGGATCCCTTTTCATCTGTAGAGAAATGTGTGTTGAGAATTAGCAGAATTAACCTTCCTTCTCCACTTATACCTATGCAGACTCCAGAACACTCTCTTCCTAGAGCTGCATTGAAGCTAGTACTTCTGCTGCATATTGAGCATATTTAAAGGCCTAGCATACATTCAAATCACAGTACTTACTAAATGGCATGAACGCTACAAGATTTAACATATCTATCAGCAGTCTTTAAGCTATGTAGCTGCCATAATGGAAAAGAATGAACAAATTGTGCACTGAACACGATATAAGCTACTATGTGTTATTTTGGAGGCTTAGATAAATAATTCTTTAATTATGTTTTACATACTGGCCAATAATAACCCTGAAGCTGTTAATCAATGAGTAATGACAGCCTTCTGTCTCTCTGGCCAACTGAAAATGTCCTAGGTGCCTGAATATCCAACTTGACCCCAGATGATTACATGGAGACAGAGAGACAGACAGAGAGACAGAGTTATTTCTTGGCAATAATATAGAAGTGGGTTGCCTGCTTTTGGGGGAAATTTTTAGTGGGTTGCCATACTATGGTTATGGTATTCTCTGGAGGTCTCCCAGGTCCAACTCTGCTTAGCTTTTTGAGATCAGTCAAGGACAGCCAGGAGATGCCACCTGCTAATATTTTTCTCTCAAAAGCTATAATCAATTGTTTACAGACTTGCTGTTCCTTGACAATCACTTTTAATAATAGTAGGAATAGGAGATTTGAAGGACAACTGAAAACCTCCAGAGAGACAAAAATAAAGAAATATTCCCCGAGATGTCTTGATCAAGATACATTGTACCTCTTCGAGATCTGGTGTAGGTAATCATAAACTGAAAAATCTCCCAGTTAAAAATTACAGTAGCTACAAATCCAGTTGGGGTCTCTAAATGGATCAATGTGTGATTCTCTGAAATCCCGAGGTCAGGATGTGACAGAACTCACTTTTTACATTCCAAAAAGCTCCTGCAGCTTTCTCTGTAATCTTATGGCTCAATATTTAGGTACCCAAAAGTGAAAAGGCATTTTGCTATAAAAAAGGCTGAGGTTTTCTAAGCATTGTAGGAGGAGAGCTGTGTTAGTCCTGAGTAGCCAAAAATCAGAAAGAACCTGGTGACACCTTTTTTGGCTCATACATTTTATGCAGCTCACTTCATCAGATGCAGAGAGGCTAGACTGATGTAGGGTTTAAATTAGGATTGGGGGAGAGGGAAGGGAAGTGTAGAAGGATTAACTGCCCCAAAAGAAAAGAAATTGTTATGTGCTAAAACCAAGATCTCTTTGGTAGTCTGGCTGTCAGGTGCACAGTTAAGGCACAGAGGGGGAGGGGGGTGAAAAGAGGAGGAGGAGGACTAAACTTCTTAGTATTGTCTGCAAGCTGACACATAGGTTTTGTAGAAATAAAGTATAAAAAGAAGCACAGCTGGTAGACAGAAAATGGGTGGAGGTCTTCTAGGTTTGGCAGAAGATCCTGATGGAGTGAAAGGCAAGAGGACAGGACATGGACCAGAGAAAGAAGTAGCTTAGTGAGCCAGTAACCAGACAATCCATGGCCAGGGAGAGGAAGAAACTAGGAAGAAGCCTGCGGCAGCCGAAAACTGAGGCAGAATCCTGGTAAAAAGGAGAAATAGACTGCAGAGGCTAGTTCAGGTGCCAGAAAACTAGGCAAAAGTGGATTAAGAAGGAGAGGAAATAGTAAACTCTGATATCGGAATGGTCGGGCAAGGCTGTTAGCATTCCTAAGCTTGTGCTGTAGATAAGTAAGTATCAGAGGATAGAGAAAATAGTGGATAAGCATTTTGACTCAGAAAAGAAAAGTGTAAGGACAGAGGTTTGAATCATTGAGTTAAAATTCTGCTAGTATACCTTTAGTCAGAATTCTGTTAGTGTACTTACTTATATATAAGGGGCTTGGTGGCTCAGCGGGTAAGACGCCAGGCTTATCGATCGGAAGATCGCAAGTTAGGAGGTTCAAATCCCTAGCCCAGCGTGCGGAGTGAGCTCCCGCACTAGCTCCAGCTCTTGCCAACCTAGCAATTCGAAAGCATGCAAATGCAAGTAGATGAATAGTTACCACTTCGGTGGGTAGGTAACAGTATTCCGCGCGCGTCATGCGGCCACATGACCGTGGAAGCATCTTCGGACAACGCTGGCTCTTCGTCTAACAAACAGAGATGAGCACCGGCCCCTAGAGTCGGACACGACTGCACAAATGTGCGGGGGGAACCTTTACTTTTACTACTTACTTATATAGGCATTTGATCACTATATACTGTACATAAACATCTGGTCCCTAGAATTATTGTAAATACATTTTGCACTAACCCTTTATAATAATAAGCATCACTATAATTCACTTGTTACCTGTGTGTGTGTGTGTGTGTGTGTGTGTGTGTGTGTGTCACCTGTACTTTGTTCCCATCTGTACTCATCCTCTGACAGGAAGACAAGTTGGTCATGCAAATGCAGGTTGTGTGTGAGACAGATTACAAGTATCTTATCAATTAACAACTGTAATGTGTTAAAAAGCCATTTTGTTTGTTGAGACCTTTTGGGGTAGCCTGAAACCTTTTGATCACTCAATCAATCTTTCTGTTAAAGCCTTATTTTTCCAAAATGGTCACTTTGAGATCTGCAATAGAGTATTCTGGGAGGTTGATATGCTCCGATATTTCTAAATTTCCCACTCTTTTTGAAGCCATTGTACAGCTATTGAATTCTTCCTCTTCCTACTATTCTTAGTATTTTCAAAATATTTCCAAATATTAGAATTTCATGAGCCTTTCTTGAACCCTTGGGAGTCCTTGGGAATAGCTCACCATCAGTACCACTAATGAGCTACAAAACATACCATTTGTCCATCATCAGGGCATAAGAAATTGCCCTATATTTATTATTTGATAAGCTTTTTCCATCTCATTTTCTCCATAGCATTTTCTCCAATTTATCTATTTGTCCCAAATCCAAAACTATATAAAGTTGCATTTATATACCCACATTAAATGAAGTTCTACCCCATATCTTTACCATGGACTCCATGAATAAGCTGTGTGCAAGCTCTTGAAGTTCAGAACCATAAGCTCCAAATTTTCCTCTAGACTTGGAGAACATCCAAATGGCAACATTAAACTGCTTTTCTGAAGTTGATGAGCCAGCAGCAAAATAGGACAACTTAAAATGTGCTATCCACATTTCTGACCTATATTTGGGGTGGCAAGAGAAGGGAGTGGAAAGGGGAGAATGGTTTCCCTGGTGCCAATTCTGTGATCTGAATGATTCCACCATGAAATTGGAAAACTGAGAACTGAGAATGATTCCACCATGAAATTGGAGACTGAGCAGAAGACCTGCTTCTCTACTTCTCTTCTGCTGCTTATCTTGTCATGGATGGCAGACAAAGAGGGGGACAGAAACAGAGGAATAGCTCCAGTCATCTGCAGCAAATGCAGAAAACTCACTTGCCCCTTTTCTTCTCCCTGTAAAGCTACTCAGCCTGCTCTCTGTGGATTAGGCATTGCAACACCTAATCCACAGGTATGGGTGCATTTATAGCACATGTCCAACGGTCTTCCAGAAGACCGCTGGACATGTGTCAAAAAGTGCACTGTCAGGATGTCATCCATGCCATCCTGCCATGGCACCAGGAAGGAACACCCTGCCAGTCTGTTAAATTCACAGGGTCGTGTAAAGTAGGGGAGAATACTGGTGATGGGGTTTTGATATATTCACAGAACTGCAAACATGTTAATCAAAGTATTGTGCCGAGCGATTCAACCCCCAGGATAGATCAAAGGCTGATATCGCCACATTACTTGATTCGTACCCAGAAAGACCTGAAAACTGAGAGGCAAAAGGAAGGGCGACTGAGCCGCGAATCCCGATGGGGAGGGGGGGGAACTTGGAGATTCTTAAACTGTTGGTTGCGGGAGCTTTCTTCACTTGAGTCTTTAACGTGCAACGGATCACTGGCTTTAATAAAGATTCCTTCATATCCCTGAGGGGCTTGTGTGAGGAACCCTGTTTCAATAGTCAATGGATTGAGGGCATCACATGTGCTCACCCAGCTCTGTGGATCAAATATTGTTGTGCCTGCTGTGACTGGATTGAGTAGGCAAATTTACTATGAGGGGTGGTACCTGAAGAGCTGTTTTCTCCACAGTTACATCCCTGCCCTGACTGTTCTCTGGTCCCATCGGATACTTCCATTGGAAAGGAGAATTTGTGGCTAAATAGCCAACCCACAAAGCCCTGGCAACCCTGGGATCTACTACCAGATTTGGCAGGGTTGGCATGAGAACAGGGAGAGATGACTCTGTGGTACAACATGAGACCTTGGACTCCTCCATTGCCAAAAGATGAAGGTCCCTACAGCAGCTTCAGGTGGCCAATGGAAGCAAGACAGGTCCCTGCTCCAAACTTTATGTAAATTCAAGGTTCTTCAGAAAGTCTAAATGGCAAGGTTTGTACTGGCAGCAGATGGAAAACACCATTTTAATCTGCCTTTCCAGCAGGTCAGTAATAAGTGGGAGACAATATCATCCATTTATGTCTTCCTTATTGGGTTAACAAGGAATCTTCCTGTCATGGTTAGTGAGTAATGCAGAAGAGCTCCTTGCTCAACAAATGCAGTATGGCTGTGACTTTAAAAAGTAATGTGCACACTAGAATAAGAATGGAGAGCCAGTTTGGTGTAGTGGTTAAAGCACTGGGCTAGAAACCGGGAGACCGTGAGTTCTAGTCCCGCCTTAGGCACGAAACCAGCTGGGTGACTTTGGGCCAGTCCCTCTCTCACAGCCCTAGGAAGCAGGCAATGGCAAACCACCTCTGAAATCTTGCCAATAAAACTTCAGGAACTTGTCCAGGCAGTCTCTGAGAATCGGACACGATTGAACAGATTTAAAGAAGAAGAAGAACAGGCATAATTAATGTTTAATAGGATATGGATATTATTTTTTTCAACTGATAACCTTGCCTAAAACTGTTTTTAGATCAACTCCTGTAATGTCTTGGTTACAAAGTGGGTACATTCATCAAACATGGGCTACTGAATTGAAGGCCTCATTCAGAAGGAACCTTCCCAGGACTGAAAACACTGAAACCCTGTATCTTTAACTATCCCAAGGAGAGTGAGTTTGTTAGATCTTTAACTGACCTGGCTATATGTGGGTCATGAATACAGCCTCTTATTCATATTGGTGTATGGTCAAAATTGCTTCTGTTTATAACTGTTCTCAAACCTTTTCCTTTTTTTCCCCTTAAAAGTATATATGTCCAGGAAGACCTACCCACAGAAAGAAAAGTGATTGACTACTGGCATGAGGAGTAAAGAAGCAGGAGAATCCACTAATCAGTGAGTTAATTTCATTGAGACAGAATAGTTTAGCCATTATCATGGCCAGAGCAAAGGAAAGGGTTGAAATTTGGAAAGAGAATTTTTTACCCAGCTTCATTTCCAGAATGTTTATGCACAGGAGACAAACAGCTGAAGGCTGATGTGCAGAAGAGCCATCTGCCTCTTTCAAATAAGCTTAATTTAACCTCCAAATGGACAAAAGAAGCTGTTCAAAAATTCAGACAATCCAGAAATAGGATTAGGAAAAGAAGGAAAAGAAGATTTTAGACTTGAGCTGGTTAGGTCTCAAAGATCAGGTAGCAGAACACAGAACCATCAGGCAGGGAAATGCTGAGACATTTGTTTTTGCATCTTCCAATATGCAGCTTATCAGAACGGTGTAGAAGCCATGTTGCTTTTTACTTAGTTCTGTTAGTCATGTAAGAGCCAGTTTGGTGTAGTGGTTAAGGCACCAGGCTAGAAAGCAGGAGACCATGACTGCTAATCCCACCTTAGCACAAAGCCCTCTGGGTGACCTTGGGCCAGTCACTCTTTCTCAGCCCTAGGAAGGAGGCAATGGCAAACCACTTCTGAAATTCTGCCAAGAAAACTTCAGGGACTAGTCCAGGCAGTCATCAGGAGTTAACACTGACTCGAAGGCATTAAAATAAATAAATAAATAAAAAATGTAGGTTGCAACTGATCATCCCATTGGATGATCCCATTGGGGGAGTTGGGCGGTCATATAAATTTAAATAATAAATAATAAAATAAATCATTGAGCAAGAGGCAGAGAGCAAGCTGCTAAATAATTAGGGCCCAAGACATCCACCAGAAAAGTTATTTCTTGTCTTGTCTTGTCTTGCTATGCCTCACAATTACAGTGCTTGTTTTGATCCCTAGGAGGTGCCAGATTATGGTGAAATTCTTGGTTCCACATTCTATGTAGTACCTACTAACTCAGTAGCCTAGGAACTGATCCTGATGGGGTTGGTACTTCCCTAGGCCTGCTTTAGATTTAATCTTGCCCTGCTTGTATATATAATGAGCACCTTCAGGTTCCACTGACCTTGTAAAATTGGGATCGTTAATTCTGATTTCTGGCATCACTATAAATCTTGCAATTTTGAGAGACGTGCAGGGAAATTCATCTTACACAAGTTTCCAGGTTATTCTAAAAGGTGTACCTAAGGTTCCATCAAGGAAGAAATATTTTTAGGTTCCTGATTTATTAGAAGATGTTTTCAAGGTGGCATACAGAAAATCTGGTGAATGCCTTTCCATGGAATGGAAATTTTAGCTTAATAGGATTCTTTCAAAGATTGGGTTATTGCCATGCTGCAAAGCTACAGACTTTTTGCTCTAGAAAGTATCAAAAGAAGTCAGAGAAGTAAACATCACATAGCATTATGTTATATATCTTTCAAGAAGATTGCAAAAGAACATATACAACAACCACCCTTTTGTTTTTATTTTATTTCATTTTTCATACTACAACCCGTTTTGAAATTTCGTTCTGACTTCATTCCTGTTGCCACTGAATGTTCTTCCATTGATTCTGCCAGAACTGTAGCTGTTTACATCGCTATGTAAACATGTTTGAATTTTGTTTGATTGTTTTTTGCAATCTCTATCATCAAATGTGGCTCATTTCCCACATTTGCTTTGCAACTTACAATATAATGAAAGGACAAAACTAAATTGCAAGTGTGTGTGTGTGTGTGTGTGTGAGAATACACACATGTATAATTGAAAAATAATAATATGTGGGCTGAATGGTTACAGTATAAACATAAATTACAGTATGTGCGGGAGACTCAACATATCGGAAAGGCACCAGGGTGGACTACTGCTTCTATTATTTTTTGTTTCCACTATGTTGAATGTTGAATGACTGTCTACCCATGAGAGTAAGGATATGCTTTTATATCCAGAGTAAATTTGCAGACATTCTTCTCGATGACACCCATGAGGCTATCTTCAAGCATGAGAAAGCATTCCAGCATGAGAAAAAATATATATACCTCACTTACTTTTCTTCCCTTCTTGTATGTTTATGACTGAGCTACCATTTATGGCTTCTTTTCCATAGACAGCTTTCAAATCTTGGCAGGTTCTCCTTGAATACCCCTATAGGCAGATCCCAAAACTTAGAAAAACTGTGATTTAGGGAGAAAAAAACATGATATTAGGTCTCTATTTTTCCAGACTTCTTTTAAAGAGAGGTCATAAAGTTGTTGGATAATGAGCCACAAAAATCTGAATAAAGGGAAGTAATTCACCAAACATCAAAAGATAAATAAAATCAAGGGCAAAAATGCTTCCTACCTTCAGGATGCTAAGTGAAGAGTTGATAGCATAACATCTGTTTTATATATTGCCTTGTCATTGATTAAACCTGTAATGTTACAACTTGGACTGTGTAAGCCTGTCCCATTTTTTTGGCAATATTGTATTGAAATCTTGGCTGCGTTGATAATTTGTCCAGTGCTGGTTAAACTGCTTGAAAGCTGTCTTTGATGCACAATTAGGAAAAGATATCAAGTCCAAGCATTTGAAGGAGGGGCTAAAACCGGATGGCCATCTGGTCAGGTTAGCCCTGCCAGTGGACAACTTCAACTGTCAGCCATGGAAAGTGGGGCCAGGGAACCGCCCTCCATCTGCGATCACTGCTGTTGCATGTAAGGCTGAACATACATTCAAAGCATTAGTATGTAGGGGAGGGGTTACTTTGAGTTACAGCTTTTGTCTGTTTCTATAAGGATGATGCTAAATGGGAAGGGAGGGAGGGAGGGAGGAAGGAAGGAAGGAAGGAAGGAAGGAAGGAAGGAAGGAAGGAAGGAAGGAAGGAAGGAAGGAAGGAAGTTTCTCTTTCTGGGCAAGAGAATTCTCTCCATACCAATTTCTATACTGAAATGAGATGCAAAAAGTAACAGAGGTTGACATATGAAGTAGGGCTGTGCAAAGCTTCAAAAGGGTGCTTGATGAAAGTTTATGTGAAGCATCTCTTTGAAACTGCTTTGCAAAACAATGTTGTTCTCTTCTTCTAGAAATAAAGGAAAGTAGACATTTTGCTTCATTTTGCCTTGCTCAGAGCCTCTCATCCAGCTGTGCTATTAGCCAGAAAACACTTGTGCCCATGCTTGGCACATGCACAAAAGCTTCTTATGACTCTTCCGGTCATTTATGCATTTGTCAGTGTGACATGAAATGCTCTGAAGCATTGAAAGCATGCATGGGGGCATGTGCCTTCCTGACAGAAGGGGAACATTAAGACTGGAAATCACACTCTGACTCACAATAAATTCTGTGGATGTAGGAACAAGATGAGAAAGCCAGTTTGGTGTAGTGGTGAAGGTGCTGGCCTAGAAACCAGGAGACTGTGAGTTCTAGGCCTCACGTTGGCATGAAAGCTGGCTGGGTGACTTTGGGCCAGTCCCTCTCTCTATCTCAGCCCAACACATTTCACAGGGTTGTTGTTGTGGGGAAAATAGGAGGAGGAAGGAGCATTAGGTATGTTCATCACTTTGAGTTGAATAGATGGATGGATTGATGGGTGGATGGATGATAGGTAGGATAAAGATCTAAAGATGATGATGATGATGATGATGATGATGATGATGATGATGATGAATGGTTGCCTTGAGCCTGATTATCCAAGGCTCTCCCAATATAAGTTTCTGCTACAGAAGAATAAAGGGTACATGGCAGAAATGAGTAAAACCAAGGGATAGGAAGAATTAGAATGTTTGGTTGAAAATGCCTGTTGTAGAGGAGTATTAGTGAAAAAAAAGAAGCAATCAGAGAAGTTAGCTCAGAAAATAAAGACAAAGGTAAAGACTGGTAACTAGAATATCTGCTAAAGAAGTTAACCAATTATGGCTTATTCTACCTGTTGGTTTTAATCAAGAAATATGTTTATAGATTTTTAATTAATAAATAATGTTCTGGTCTGCCTTTAAATTATACAGCCAACTAAATAAATGGGAAAGAAGTCCTGCTTTCAGGAAATCAAAAGTGAATGGCAACTGTGTATTTTGGGGATAGGTATTAAAGGGAGTCTAGTCTCAGTGGATAGATTGAATGACATATTGACCTCCAGGATCTTGTACAGATATCTCCAAAATCAGTGATGGTTCATGCTTTTCAGAAAAGATGCACCTCATTCTACATTCACAACCTAGCTTTCGAGGAGAGACACGGGGGCAATTTCATTAAAGGGACCTCCATAAATATGCTTCACTATAGATGGTCAATACTTTTCATGGGGGACAATTCAATTAATGACTTAAATGCAGTCCTTTCATATTTTGGGTTTCTCACATACTCCTCTTTATTGGACCATTGACTTCAGAAAAATATATGACATTGACAATGATGCAGTGAAACAAAAGCATGTGTGGGGATGTGGGGATACATATGAACATTCTGTATTCTGAGTACATTTCAAAGATAACAGGACAGATACAAATGGGCCAACAAAAGAAGAAAAAAGCTGGTTTTACCCATGGCACTAAGCCATAAGGCATTATTTTCAAGCCATAATAGCTGGGTTCATGCAATCTGGTGAACCAAAATGAAACAAAACACATTATGATGAGTGAACCCTGGCATTGATCGGAGGCAAATAATATGAAGATGGGCTTATCATGTAAATGTTTCTCAAACAATAAACAGCAATCAAGTGATCCAAAGACAGACAATATCATTAAAGGAGAGCTAGTGGCAATGGAAGAGAATGCAATGTGTAGCTCGTTCTGGATTTTTTAAATTATTCTTTCCCCTTGGGCATGTGTGGTGATCCTGATCTGGATTGTGACCCATTTAGAAAAATTCACACAAAATAGCAGCTATTTGTATGTCACATCTACTCTGGAAGAGTCTTTGTTACAAGACAAATATCTGTATTTATTTATCTAACTAGCTATTCATCTATCCATCCATCACCATATCACTGAAGATCAAATACTTGACAAATAAACTGCTAGCAGAAAGAGGTAGAATGAGTACTGAGTTCTCATGTTCCAAAACATTTTAACTAAGTTAATTTAGTTTTAAATGTTTAGTTTTAGATTTTACAGTTATGTTATTGTGTCATTGTGGTAGCAGTGTTTTTATTATATACATTGTAAACCACCTGGAGTCCAGCTGGATTGAGGCTGTGTATAAATTTCATAAGTAAATAAATGAACAAAACGACAAATTAAACAAAACGGCAACAGCACGTTCCTATTCTGCAGCATTATGGCAGTAACAGACAAATAATGCAGTATTTATTTTCTATCCCATCAGAACATAAAACACAGTCAAGCATAACAAGATGCCTGAATAGCTAAAACAATTGAGGCTGTAATACTTAGTTGCCTGGTGTTAATTTCCACCTCTGTATACACTCTTTTTTGGCGTGGTGGCTCAGCGGGCGTGCGGAGTGAGCTCCCGCACTAGCTCCAGCTCTTGCCAACCTAGCAATTCGAAAGCATGCAAATGCAAGTAGATTAATAGGTACCACTTCGGTGGGTAGGTAACAGCGTTCCGCGCGTGTCATGCGGCCACATGACCGTGGAAGCGTCTTCGGACAACGCTGGCTCTTTGGCTAACAAACGGAGATGAGCACCGGCCCCTAGAGTCGGACACGACTGCACAAATGTGCGGGGGGAACCTTTACCTTATACACTCTTTTTAATGTTCTTGCGTGCATATGGACAACAAAGGAGGCATTCACTTGCTGTATGAGTAGGACTAAAATGAAGAAGGTATGTGGATACAGATGTAAGTTGACCCTAATACCCTGTCCACTTGCTTGTGTTTAAAGGTGTTTGCATGTTTAAGCATGATAATCTTAATAACAGGGCCAAGTTTCCTTGTAAGTTCCTGAGACGGACCATTTGTATTCATGTCTTGAAGCGTATTTAGTGCGATGTGATATAGCCAAGAGATCACTAGGATTAATTGGCTGCCTTAACTTCGAGGCTTTAGATGTTTACCTCGAAGTGACTGTTCTTTAGCACCACCCAGGAGGCACGTGTGACTTAAGGAATGTCACGGACGCAAACAGTCATTGCCCCCCATTGCCATTGTCACTTCTGGAAGATGACTTTAACATCCATAATATGTGGAAACAGTACTGGCTAGAAAGTTGCCCTCCACAATGTAGAAATTTACCCTGCATCTTAGAGAAACCATCTGGATTTGACCAGCCCCGTGCAACATGGGCAGCATTGAACAGAATCCACACGGGCCATGGTAGATGTGCAGATGCCCTTTATAAGTGGGACAGAATAACATCACCAAATTGTGACTGTGGGGCTGAAAAACAAATTATCCAACATATAGTGACAGAGTGCCAAAACAGAGCCTATAATGGAGATTTTGCTGATTTCCTGACTGTGACAAATGTAGCAAAAAATTATATTTGTAAATTGGGCATATGCCTATAATTTTATACTTTATATTTTGTACCTTGTATTTTATCTTTCGTGTTTTTTATTCTATTGAATTGCAATGTGAATATGCCATACAATCGATAAATAAATAAATAAATAGCACGATAATTTGAAAGAGGTCTGTAGCAAATGGTATAAACTTCATCTCAACAGTTTCAGACATAAAAGTGTCCACTATTCTATATATTTCTGTCCACTATAATAAAATAATAAATTATAAAAATCAAATTATAAAAACATGTAAGTTATTTTCATAATCAATAATACTACAACAGATTTAAATCTATTAAATTTAAAGGCCAAATATTATATCTTATTAATACTTTTTAAGTCGTACAAATAAAAAATCCTATAAATCTTAATCCAAATCATGAAGAAAATAAAATCATAATAACCTCTTTATCCATCCATTTACACATTTAATTTTTTTACCCCTCCTCAAAATATACCAGGCATATCTCCCTATTACACATAAGGCAATTTTTTTACAGAAGTCAAACAGCCACACTGCCACCTTCAAACACTCAGACTTCTCAGCAAAAAAAAAAAGACTCCCACACAACATATTTTCTTCTTTCCCATAACACTGATTCAGATAGTCATAACATCGCCCCAATAGAGTAACTCCCTGTTCAAGCTTAAATTCAGACTGTTGCTTTAACTCCCTCAGCACCAAATCACAATCCTCCCCTTTGTTGTTGTTGTTTATTCATTCAGTCACTTCCGACCCTTTGTGACTTCATGGACCAGCCCACGCCAGAGCTTCCTGTAGGCCGTTGCCATCCCCAGCTCCCCCATGGTTGAGTCCGTCACCTCCAGAATATCATCCATCCATCTTGCCCCTCTTCCTTTTGCCTTCCACTTTCCCTAGCATCAGCATCTTCTCCTGGGTATCCTGTCCTCTCATTATGTGGCCAAAGTACTTCAGTTTTGCCTTTAATATCATTCCCTCAAGTGAGCAGTCTGGCTTTATTTCCTGGAGTATGGACTGGTTTGATCTTCTTGCAGTCCAAGGCACTCTCAGAATTTTCTGTCCACTATAATAAACAAAACACAAAACACAAAAATCCTCCCCTAGCATTACTTTAATCTCACTAACATAAAATTCCTCATCTTTTTCAAAATCTTCCATCACAACAATTTCATCCAAATGACACAGTTTAGCAACAATCTCTTCTCTGATGGCCCGAACACTCTGCAGAATATCTTGACAGCACTTTGAATAAATCTTTTATATCTTGATGAAGTTCTAGGAAGTCTTCTTTAAAAATCTTCCATAGTTGAAACAGTACATTATGGTGCCCCGTAGTGAATTGACTCACACAAAAAAAGGAGTTAATGAGTTATTAAAAAAAAACTTCCATCTGAAATTGGCAGAAGAAAATATACTAGCAAACAAGTCCCGAAAAAATGAACAGAAAGCTTAAGATTTAGAACAGCAATCCCAACGTGTAGGAAAATATTCCTCCTTCAAATCCAATACCAAAAATAGTAACTGGAAGGCAATTTTATTTTCTCAATCCTCGTTGCACTTTAAATGGGAAAACAAGCCAAAACTGTAAAAAAAATAATATATAATCCAGAAATAATGATAGACACCAAGAGATTCCGCTTCTTTTTAATGTAGAAAGCTTCTACATAACTTAAAAAAAAAATGGTGTTTTAGAAATGAGAAGGCAGGACTTACTGTCCCTTTAAGGCTGCAAACGTGGCACAGAAGAGATGAAATCCCAGCCTCGTGGTGAAGTCTTGCCGGTCGATCGTGCATGCCATCCATGGTCTCCCGGCTGCAACTCACCGTCCGGAGGACAAATGGGTCGATTCCTGCATTTTCCTTGCCTGGAAACATGCTGAGGGCTACAGGAAAAGGCAGCCTGTGCCCAAAAAAACTGCCACAATGCCATCTCTGCCCATGGAGCTCTCACAGGCACAGCTGCTCAGTCCGCCATTGCTCACCAGAAGCCAACAGGGCTAAGATCCTGTGGGAATTCCAGATCCAGACAGACAGGCAGTGTAAGAGTTGAGTCTGAATATGATGCTGAGCTAGACGAAACCAAAACCTATGTTAAGCAAAAAAGGGAAATCGAAACCTACCCTGAGAAAACTTGGGAAACTGAAACTCAGAATGACTCAACAGAGTGGGAAAACCCTGAGCAGCTGATTAGCCAGAACCAGGGAGCATGCTTCAATCAGTGCAAGGGAATGGTGAGCCAAAGGTGAGCCAAAGGTGAGCCAAAAAGTGCGCCAAACAGAAAGAAGCCCGATTGGTCTCTGAGGATAAACAGTGTGAAGGAAAAAGGATAAAAAAATGCCAGCACAAGGAGCAAACTGCTGGAGACAACCGTTCCTCTGAGCTAACAACTTCTTCAGCAGAAGTAGAGCTGGAATTGCCTTCAAAAACCTGCTTTGTAGCCTCCACGGAATCAGAGCCAGCACATTTCACCATTTCGGAATTCCTCCAGGCACCTTCACCTTCAGCCAAGTCCTGCCTTGACAGCAGCAGCCAGATGTGGCTTAAATCCTCTCCAAAGAAGAGAATTGCTTCTCATGAATATAAGCACTTATCAAAGTCATCTCTGGGCAGTGAAGTTAGAATAATATTCTCTCCAGCCACACTTTTTTTTAACCCTGCGCAGGCAACTGATATGTAGAGAATCGGCATACATTATGGAATAGGGAAGAATTCTTCTTGCTGTCTGTACCATCTAATCTCTAAATATAATTCACCTTTTATGCATATAGTGTGTTGAAGCTCTATATGTACTAGCCCTGTACATCTATTTGGGAGTTTGTGGGTGCCCAGCGCTGTTTAAAAATCCTCAGCAGATGAAATGAAGAGCCCCTAAGTATCTCAGACTATTTTCATTTATGTTCTATTTCAGTTTTCAAATAAACATTGGAATATTTGGTTTTGGTTTAGTGTAAGATGTGAGTCTAGACATGGTGTAGATTTAAATGCATAAGCACAAGGGAACCAGGGAAAGAGGATGCTAGCCAGTAAAGAACAGCATATAGTTTCATTTTTCGGTCACCATGGGGTCCAAAATCTTTGTTAGCTCTTTATGGCTCTCCAGATTGGAGAATAACTAGAACTTCGAGTGTTTGTGTGTGTGTGTGTGTGTGTGTGTGTGTTTGTGTGTGTGAAAGTTAGAAAACTTAGAAAAAGCAATTGCCTAACCAGATTGGCTTTGTGTGAAATGGCTATTTTGTGGCAACAATTGTCCCCCCACTGGCAATCGTTTTGACAATGGTTTTCAACAAATTATAAATATGTCTATGAATTAATAATATTGCTTTAAAAAGATTGGATGCACCTTCTCTATAGTATTCAGCAATCCTCACTAGACAATAAGGGGACAGTGGGCATCTGTACACGAGGGCTTTGCAGTAATTGAAAAACAGCTCAGGGCTTAGATGATTTTCTGTCAGCTGCTGGATTAAGAGAACTGAATTGATTTAGCTCGGTGCTGATTTATTTGAAACTGGAGAAAAGCCAGTTTTTCCTTTGCAATTTTGCAAGGCTTATATGTGGGCCATTTTCTCAATGGCAGGAACTTATTCAACCTCTTGGCTCCTAAACTGAAAGTACCTTTTCCTTTTCCCACCCATAAAGCTTCAGTACGCTGTTCTTGGTGCCTTAGGTGTATCTACTACTTTAAAATGAAGCCCCAGCCCTTTTTATGTGCAAACTAATTTTTCCAGATACTATTTTATTCCCAATGTTATCATCCCAGTCTCCTAGTTATTATAGTGTGTGTGTGTGTGTGTGTGTGTGTGTGACAGACACAGAAAGAGTGAGTGTTGTGTCAACAAAGTGTTGCAAGTTGCTTTGGAACTCTTATCTTCATTATCTGTGGTTGGGAAATAGACTTAGTAAGCATTAAGTTGACTTTCATTCCTGGTTCTGATATTCATGTGTCTGTGTGTGTGTCTGTGTGTGTCTGTGTGTGTCTGTGTGTATCAGTGGTATACAGTACATACTTTTGCAGCATCAAGATTTCCTTTTGTGTCTGAGCACATTGGCAGCTGGCAATCCTTTTGGCTTTAATCCAAACCCATGATAAATACCAATGTTTAAAATACTTGTCATCTGCTTTTCCACAGTAGCTTCTTAAACACCATCTGGCCTGGGGGTTTCATCTTCTTCTGTTTCTGAATATCTACTTAGTTTCTGTAGCAGAATACCGGGATGAATTGTCATTTCCTTCTCCAGTGGATAGTATTTAGTCTGATCCTTTGTCTATGACCTGATCAACATAAGGTTGACGTCTGAGAGTGTACATTCCTGGTGGTATAGCTCATAGCATTTTTGAGATGCACAATCCCCTTCACCACTACAAGATAATGATCCATGTAGGATGGATGCCACTCTGGATTATGACAGAGAGGTCCTGGTTCAGGTATGTCCTCAGTCAGGGAAGCTTACTAGGTGACTTTGAGTTATTCTGTTTGAACCCAACCTATTTCATAGGGTTTTGTGGAGAAAAATTGGAAGGGGGAGTGCTATGTGTGTCACCTTGAGGAAATGTAGGATGACAGTGATGATGATGATGATGATCATCATCATCATCATCATCATCATCATCACCATCATCATTGTCTTTCATCAGGTCATTTATAGTAATATTGTACTGAAATTTATTCTTCAATAGAATAATGAATGAAATCAAAGAGAGAGAAAAAGTACCAAAGACATGAGAAGAAGCATTTGTTTTGCAAAGAGGGCTATCCAGAGAAACCCCTGTGATATAGATCAGTTTGATTATTGAATATTGATTATAAAATATTCACACAATACTAGCTGAACATCTGAGGAAGTATACTTCTGTAATAATACATATAGATCAAATTTATTTATTTATTTATTTATTGTGCTATTTATACCCCGCCTATCCCCTCCCTAATGGAGTACTCTAGGCGACTTACAAGCATATATATACATTAGTTATACAATTCACCATTTTAACCGCACGTGAGGGGAGGGGGTAAGGGAACCGACTCTTTTAGGCTCTGGACTACAATTCCCAGGATGCCTTGAGCCGGCTGCTGATGTCCTGTAGCTGTTACATCCGGGTCCGTCATCAACGCCACCATTCGATCTTCCTCCGATCCTTTCCTCTGGTGGTGCCGACTTC
The DNA here is from genome assembly GCA_023362775.1 of Charina bottae. Lineage (NCBI taxonomy): Eukaryota > Metazoa > Chordata > Lepidosauria > Squamata > Charinaidae > Charina > Charina bottae. The sequence continues at coordinate 142,029,788 of JALMGJ010000003.1, forward strand.
CTGACAGGATGCCAGCAAATTAGCCCACTTAAGGTGGTACCCATTTATCTACTTGCAAAGCTTTCGAACTGTTGGGTTGACAGGATAGGTTACATTACAAATAGGTTACATTCCCAAGAGGAAGGTGAAGGACAGCAGCAGATGCATAAAAAATGCATTAGAATGCATCAATAATTGTCAGCCCTTCCAGGTAAACTGGACAGGAAACACAACTAGATGAACTAATTCTACTTTATTGTAAGGCTACGTTAACAGGATCTTGGGAGTCTGAAAGTACAAATCTCCAACCCTCCCTATTTATTACTTGAGGGGTCAGGGCGGGTCTTTCCTAAGTTTCTTCTTTAGGCCATTACCCTCTCTTGGACTTCCTTTCCTTTTATCTGATTATTCCCTAGGCAGCATCTCTTCCCTCTGTTCTCCAAGGTCACCCTCACATTCCATCACAATAATAAGAAAAAGAAGATGGCAGAAAAAGTGTTTGATAATTTGGAGTGGCCTTTCTTATTTGCAGATTTAAACAAAATGAATCCAAGAGAAGAATTCAATATTTAAGTGGAGAGGATATATCATCATCATCTTTCATTGGATCATTTATAGTAATATTGTGCTGAAATCTATTCCTCAATTTTCCTTAAGCTTTCTTCTCCTGTTAATAAAGTGACTATTCTTTTAATCTGATCCTCAAGAAGTTTTAGAATTCCCTCAGAATTTTTTAGGTTGGTGTCTCTGAGTCTGTTAAGTGTGTTCATTGGTGAATCTGCAAAACATTGGAAGGGATTGTACAATGGAAGGCAGGTCACATATGAAAGGTGTATGTGACAGGACTAGATAGCAACCAATCTGGGCAACACCAAGCAAGTTTTTCTTCTTTTTTCCCCAGCCAAAGCAACTTTTATTGTTACAGTGAGTAACAGAGTTAATAATATGTGTCCATGTCTTCAGAATAAAGTGAACTTACCTTACTCTACTTGCATGCTGGTGTGCTTTCTAATAATATCCTACTATCAAAGAACTTACTTTTAATTCAATTCCTATTGTTATTCTTAAAGCCTTTTCTTTGGTATGAACATCTATGTAAACTAAAGCCTAAATTCTTTAACTTACTCCTTTAAGCTATTTCTAGTCTTAATCCTAGTACCTAATGATTCTATTTTGTTACAATAGAATAGCTTGGCATTCCCTTTAATTTTCCTACTGTGCTTGTTCTTTTAATGTTGGGGAGGAAGAGGGAAGAGAAAAGGAGAATGAATTACTAGCTAGCTTATTCTCCTGGAACCATCCTCTTCAGCTCCACTGCTGCTCCAGATTCAGGTTGTCTTTTCAGTGTGACTCCTTTTCTCAATTCAGCTGGACTCTTCCATCAGATGGTTCTCTCTCTCATCTCTTTTTCCAGATATTGCAGGAATCCTTTTCTCTGCCAATGCTCTGTCTGCTTTTTGTTGCTGCAGGGAAGCTGCTAGTTGCCATCACATGCCATTTTCTCTATTGATCCTCTCCCAGTTTTTGATCATCTACTCTGTGTGTGTGTGTGTGTTGTTATGCTTTCTCAACAAATGGACAGCATCTCTGGTGGTCCTAGATGGAAAGAAGTACTCTTGCCTGCCAAACCTGGCCCTTTTTAAAAGCCCTATACAAAAGGGCTTATATACCAGCCAGCTGTACTCTAGGGTAGCTAGGGTCTTTCCAGATGTGCTTATGTGACTACAGTCATGCATTTGTCAGGGAGGCAAAAAAGAAAGAAAAAGAAACACCTTGAAAGAGAAGAGGAGGAGGAGGAGGAGGAGGAGGAGGAGGAGGAGGAGGAGGAGGAGGAGGAGGAGGAGGAGGAGGAGGAGGAAAGTCTCAGCCATGCCAGTTTGTACTATAGCAATATACCACTCCTCTCTCCCAAAATAACTTTTATGTACAGTAAGTCCAAGGAACCCATATTCCACCAGTAAACATGTCATCATTTCATTTTCTTCTTTGGAAAAAAAAATCAAACACATTTTATTTTACATCCAATATACTCAGAAGTTTTTTTTTTTTAAATGCAGAATACATTTTTAACCTCAGCACTAACAAAGATAATAGATAAATGAAAGAAGAGAACTAAAAAAAACCACTGCTACGGCTACTGCCTTCATTTATCATGATGATTCCCTCCTGAGCCTGAAAATAGATAAAGGGTTTTCTCTCCTTTCCACCCCAAAATATTGCTGTAAATACTTCCCCTAAAGAGGGATGCAAAATGAAATGGCCTTTTTGACAGTATGGTTTTCAACCTTCAGATACAAACATTATAATGGGAGAAGGGTGCTGGCTTGGTGTACCCTACATCAATCTTGCCTAAACCCCTGTGTGGGTGCATGTTATTGCCTCTCAAAGCCAGTCTCATTCAATTGGAAAATAGAGTTCACAGTCAGTAGGAAAAAGTTCAGTTCTATTCACAATTTCCCCCCCATGGGATTTTGTGTAGCTGACACTCATTTTGAATTCAGTGAAAAGTGACATTCAACTTTTAAACTAAATTCTTAGAGAATTAAACAAATAACTGTCTTTCCGTGTGTTCATCAACATGGCTTTGACATGGATAAATATATTTGGGATTTCAACTAAGATAGGTAGAAACTTCACAAAAGAAATTAGAAGATAACCTAAGTTTGTACTTGCTTTCCAATTGTTTAAATAATTAAGATAACTTAGGAGGGTTGTATAGTCATAATTTATTTTCTTAAACATGCATAATATAAAACCTGATAGGGATAAAGAATTAATACACGTTTACATTCTAGTCCCAGTATACTTTCTTGTAGGATTGTGCCAGAATCATTAAACATTATTTTTTTAAGTTAAGGAACCAACTCAGTCAGTATATTGCATATTTGACTAAGTAAAGGCAAGAAAATAAAATTTGGAATCAGAATTGGTTGATTGATTGACTGATTGACTGATTTTAACCAATTTCTGTGCCTCCACAATCATAAGATCATTTGGGTGGCTCATTTGGGTGGCTCCTAGGAAGAAGGGCCATGATAGATGGATTTATATATAGTTGCTTCTATATATAGATACATAGATATATAGATAGTATATATAAATAATTCCTAGCCATAAAAAGCCATAACTTGATTTATTGCATGTTTGTTCAATCATAGGTTATTCTTTTGCCTGCAAAGTAAGGCTTTTTTCTCAACTTGGAGTGCCTGTGTGTGTGTGTGTGTGTGTGTGTGTGTGTGTGTGTGTGTGTGTGTTATTTCTTCCCTGGGAGAAATAGCCTGATTTGATCTGAGTTGGCCCAGGAGCAGCCAGCCTGGATTCATTCCCTAGTCCCAAAGTGTGATTCTCAAAAAGCGAAACAGGGCTCTGTTCTCATGGAAATCGTTTGTTGGGGTTTGTATATACCCAGGAATTTACAGTTAGATAAATTATACTGGAGAGGCTTGATATCTAGGTGAGAGGGGAATTATTCTGCAAGTCACCCAATTAGCAGCCATTGTTGTAGGGATGATGTGGCAGTGTATGACTCATACTACAGGTGCTATCATTTAGTTGGGTGTGGCAGATGATGAGAGTGACCTATAATGTGATTGGTCAGTTTATGTATATAAACAGAGAAGTCTGGTGTTCTTTCTTCTCGTTTGCTGTAACTTCTCATCGCTGTATCATTTGTTACTGCTGTGGATGTATTCTGTACTACGCATGTATATAAAGTAAACAGGCTATTTTATCTAATCTCTGCTTGAGTGTCTATTTACTGCATAGAACGTGGATCACTGGTGTCTTGGAAAAAGGAGCAGGCCGCTCCACGGTGCGCACTCTGACATCCTTCCTCTAGCAGTAGTAGAAAACACACCCACACATACATAAGCAGTGTTTTTTTCTTCCTCCTATTTTTTAAATGGAAATTCCATCTTTTTCCCCAATATGGTTCATGAGGGAAAAAATGATACAGCCAGCCTCTACCGAGTATAAAATTTAATCTAATGTAATGCTAAAATCTAGAATGCAAATTGTAGGGAACTAAGATGCAGATTTGCCCTAGCTTAAGCGTGAAAACCAACATTTGAACAATATGTTAAAATTTACCCTATTGGTCCTTCCAAGATGTCCATGAAAACCATTAGTTTACTTCTAAAATAAATGTATCAACAATGCACCTGACTCTACCATTTACATTCAAACCAAGTTTACCTTCTGGAATTTCATTTATTCTTCGGTGTGGCCTAAATAAATAGACTTTCATTAGCTAATAAAAGGTTTATGGCTTTGAAAATGAGTAGGAATTCAGAAAGTGGGAAGAAAGATTGGAAACCCATTCCTAGTTGACATCAGGCTTAACAAGTTTCCATTAAAGTAGGGATTGTTTTCTTGCCAAGAATATTTTACATTTTCAAGCATCTGGCAAATAGATGCTAAAGAGATCTACAACCAGCCAGTCAAGCAAACAGCGGTTGTATAAACCATCATGTAAAATGTGTTTATAAGCCTCTGCTTTGAATAAATGAATGTAGTTTGGTGTGAGAACTTGAATTAATTACTTGATTGAAACAGAAATGGCCCACTCCGGTGCCATGTCATGCTGCTGCTTGCAGAGGAAGACAGTTTTTCCATGGGAGAGAAGATGGAGGATTTTCATTACAGAATTGAAAGTATGTATAAATGCTGGCATTGGCATTATCTTTGCTTCTGATGAGACCATTCTGGAATGGAGGGACTGTGATTTCAATAGATGATTGGATGGCATGCTATCCTCAAGCTATACGTAAACTGCTACAGCCATTCCACAGTGTAATGACGGCTCTTTTCTTGTATTTGCATAATTTCCATAACCATTTCCACATTTTGAATTGGCTGCCTCAGAAAATAAAGCTGTCTTATAATATAATATCATCCATAAGAGTCAGCGCTTAGGGTAACGCTCTGCTTTGGCTCGATTTCATTGATCCTGAGGCAAAACAGTTGGTATCTCTTTGCAGAATGGAACACATTTAGTAATTTCTAGCCATCCTTTTGAGATAATCCTTTCATATTTGCCTCCCAGTATAGAATGGAAAGACAGAGACTGGCAGAACTTATGAAAATGTTTTAATATTTATTTGCTTCTACATTCTCCAGTCTACCTTGGGGTTTGGGATTCTTACAGAAGGGAAAACCAAATGGATGAGCTCTTACTTTTGTGAGAGAAAGTCATTTATTTTAATGGGTGTATTGCTCTATCCCTTTCCCTCGAGCTTGAGCTTAATAAATAGAAGGATTATCTTTAAAAAATATGATGTGGAGAAAACTAAGAACAAGAAAACGGGGCACAAAATCAGGGCGCAAAGATTTGCCACTCTCATTTGTGGTAGGTAAAGATCAGAGTCAGCCCTTGGGGAAACCTGTTGTGACATGTGATTTATCATTTCTAACCTACCCAATAACACGAGTTCCCTGGGTGAGTTACAGTGCCTTTACAAGTCTTAAAAAGTGTGACAGCAGCAGAAAAAAAATTATTTAATTAATGAGTAGCATAGGAAAGATGTAATGACACACGACAACCATTATTCCAGTGCAATGCATATACAGTAACTAAAATTAAAAAGAAAAAAGAAAAACTTAAGATACTGTTCATCTAAAACTAGTTTGTCAGGGGTGATGTGGGACTGGCCCCTCCCATACAGTCCCTGGACTCAGAACTTATTCTGCAGTGCTGGTTTTGGCTGCCAGAAAGATCCAATTCACTTCTTCCTCTTTTGTGTGTGGGTCAACCAAGAGAGTGTGAAATCCTGAAGTTGGTGAACTTGTCCCCTCCTTAACACATGTAATTGAAGTGTAATTAAAAGCCCATTGGGGAATTCCCTTCCCAGTGGCAGTTGTTCTTGGAGAAGTCCTGGTTCCTTACTTTCATTTCTCGTAGAACATTGTTACTTCCATCATTGAATGTCACTTGGTGCAGATATGGCTTTAACATACAACCACATGTTTTTTTTTTTTTCCTTCTATCCCAAAAACCTATCCCCAATGGTTTTTGCCCATCCCACCAGATTTTGCAGAGCGGGCATGCTTGTCCTGTTCTGACTAAGACCTGAAGCGGGACGATGTGGATAAAGTACTTTATTTACAATTAAAACACAAATAAATCTAGAGAACCATCGGCACGAGGTGCTCACAACGTTTGGATGGAAAGTGGTGATCTGTTCCCGGTTGGCGCACATGGGCAGCCACCATGTGGCTGCAATACAAGGTCCCAGTGCGAGGCTTGGCGTGGCTGCGGTGCGAGGCTCCAGCGCAAGGCTTGGCACTGCAGCGAGGGGCGATCTCAGAACAAGGCTTGGCACGGCTACAGGATGCAATTCTGGCACAAGGACAGGTGCGGCAGCTGCAGGGCAAGATACAGGCTTGAGGCTTGGTGTGAAGGCAAGGCAAGATTCCAGCACGGGGCTTGGTGTGACGGCTGCAAGGCGAGGTTCCGGCTTGAGGCTGATGCAGAGGCTGCAAGGCGAGGTTCTGGCTCAAGGCTGGGCACGAAGGCAGGGCAACATCCTGACATGGAACAGGCTGCGGCAGCAAGGCTAGGTTCTGGCATGAAGTGCGGCGGTGCTGCGAGGCAAGGTCCTGGTGTGAGGCCTGGTGGGGCAGGGTGGGGCGGCAAGGCTCCGGCATGAAACTCGGCTGGACGGCGAGGCAAGGTTCTGGCACGAGGTTTGGCTGAGTTACAAGGCAAGGCTCTGGCGTGGAAGCAGGGCGAGTTCCGATCAGGAAGTCTGGCACAGAGATGGGATCATGATTCACTTCAGGACGCAGTACAGAATGCGAACAGATGTCTCCCGCAATGGGTGCACGCTGTGCTCACCTTTTATCTCTTTGATTTTCATGCCATTTGCAAGCGGGAACCAATTGTACCTCATGTTCCTCTGCCCGCCTTTCCCACCTCCATTCTCTGTCGAGGCCTCTGGCTAATTGGGAGGAGGCAAGAATAAACACGCAGAGTGCAGCTTTCAAAGCTATAAATCTTTACTGTAGATAAAGCAGATAGTATACATACGCAGAAGACAGCTTACAAGCAAAAGATACAGATATACTTCTCACGTGTTGCTTCCATCGATACAAGACTTAAGGAGCACAAACCTGGCAAATTACTAAGCCAGTTGGCTACACTTCAAAGTCCTTCATCAAGAGCAGAACACTTGGTAACAGCTACCAGACAAGCAGAGGTCAAGAGCAAAAGGAAACCATTTCCCATAACCCAGTTATACTTTTCTGACTCAAATCTGATTGGTCAGGCTTAAGATCTGGAGACTCTAAGCACAGAGTATAACCTGCCAGTAGGTGGCAGTGTTGCATCTAGCAAGCATGTGTCTCACCCCTCCCTCCTCGTACCCAGCAGGCTTCTCAAGGAGTGTAGACATAACATTTCTCATATCAGCCTGTGAAGAAAAACAATTTGCATCTGCTTTCCCATGAGAAATCTGACATTCTCGTGTGCTAATAGGTGGAGGCAAGTCTCCTTCTGGGTTGCCTCCAATCAACTGTTCTGAATCTAGTTCAAATTTCACGCCAATTCCGTCCTTTCCTGTTTGTATTGTTATTGGTCCTTCTATTTCTAAATCAAACTCATCGGACTCATCGGGCTCAGCCTCCATCCTGACAATGCTCCAGGTCCCCTTGGTGTGTCCTAGGAAGTGTGCCTTCTTTGCCATGGCACCTGCCATATGGAACAGCTTCCCCCCAGAGATACAGATGGCCCCCACTTTATTGGACTTCCAGAAGCCTGTGAAGAACTGGCTCTTCCCCCAGGCATTGGAGCTCTGGCATGTGTATGTAGGTAATATAGGGAAATTTATATTTTTATAGAGGCCTTAAAAAGGTAAAGGTTCCCCCCACAGATTTGTGCAGTCGTGTCCGACTCTAGGGGCCAGTGCTCATCTCCGTTTGTTAGCCGAAGAGCCAGCATTGTCCGAAGACGCTTCCACTGTCATGTGGCCGGCATGATACATGCGGAATGCTGTTACCTACCCATCAAAGTGGTACCTATTCATCTACTTGCATTTGCATGCTTTCGAATTTGTAGGTTGGCAAGAGCTGGGGCGAGTGCGGGAGCTGACTCCGTCACGCAGGGCTAGGGATTCGAACCTCCGAACTTGCGATCTTCCGATCAACAAGCCTGGTTTCTTACCCGCTGAGCCACCATGCCCCCATAGAGGCCTTAGCTTGGGCTTTATTTTTTAATGGATTGGGATTTATTTTATATTGACCACCAAGAGTTTCTTTAGAGAGATTGGTGGCCACTGAACTTTAATAAATAAATAAATAAATAAATAAATAAATAAATAAATAAATAAATAAATAAACAAACAAACAAACAAACGGAGAAATAAGTGGAGAGGCTGTGCAGACAGCAACACAGAATGGCCCCATTCTGGATGTGTGTTAAGGGCACACTGTGGAGGTGACACAAGTTTTGCTGACATGACAAAGTGGCTGTGTAGATGACAAGCTTTATGTTGCTATAGGTAATGATATGCAGATGAAATATCAAATGTGGCATTGGATTTTTGGGGAAAGCATACACTCTTCTTCCTTCAGTAACTTAGATGAGGTTTCTGTTCAGAATGTATCTAAACATAAATAGATATTCCCTTCCATCTTCTTAAGTTTTAAAGAAATGCTCACTGATTTCTCTGTAGCATCAATAATTATGCAATGGCAGAAAATGTAATGTTTCTAGTGCTGTAAAATAAAAACTGGGAACTTATTACTTCTAGGGCTATGAAAATGAAGCTATAGCAAGCCTTATATATTTGGAAGTTCTGCAATCAACTTTACACTTAACTTCTATGTTCCTTTTGATATGTGTTACCCTCTTTAGATAACTTCACTCCTGGGTATAGCTTCTAAGTACTAACATTATCGAATTTTTTAATGAATTGTATTGAGGAAACTATTAATCTGTGTTGGGCTTTTAGGATGCACATAATGATATGACCTAACAGTAAAACAGGGAAGAAATGTGACTACTAATGAAGCCGTGTGCTATCAGATTGGTTTGCATGTTTATTGATATTTGTCCTCACTCTTAGCTTGTGGCACACTGTGACTTTATGGATTTTTCTGCTAAGTATTTGTGTGATGAGGGTAAGGTGGGTTGTTAGATATAATCTATTCCAGCCTCTTCTCTTAAGGAAGAGAGTTGCTAAGGCAGGCAGGGTGTTTTGATTTGGAAGCAATTCCCTAATTTTCCATCAGTGGGCATTTTTCAGTGGGTGAAGAAAACCCTTTCTGGGGAGAGAAGAGGTGCTGCAACAACATTTATTTCTGTTGCTTTCACTTTCAGTGCTTCCCACCACCACCCAGTGCCCAAATTGCCTCAAATATAAATATTCTTTTACTTGCTTTTTCAATGCTTTATCTTTTTTTCCCTTCTCTACCCCCTCAAAAAATCCCCATTGTGATAGGATAGATAGATAGATAGATAGATAGATAGATAGATAGATAGATAGACAGACAGACAGACAGACAGACAGACAGACAGACAGACAGACAGACAGACAGACAGACAGAATTCCAACTCAGTCTGGAAGCTATCCTACCCATCATAAATGATACATAAAAACAATCATAAGCAGGAACAGATCACCTACTTCTTCTTTTCCCCCCCTAAGCTTAACTTTACTGTGCCAGCCTAAATAGATGTTGCAATTATGTTATTTCCCATGGCAATCATTGCCCCGTTTCTCTTTGTTTACTAATGATTTCTAGACTAGGTGGAAAAAAAGTTTATGAAGAGATAGACAAATCTAGTAGCTATGATTCTTTTGTGACCGTCTGCACAAATTTATTGATGCTTTTTGTATTTTGCTGGTTCAGGTAACAGAACTTCAATTTTAAGTTAGTGCCCAAGGGTCCATTTGGAATACAAGACATGGATGACAGAGTTCATGTTTTCAAGAAAGCAATTGCTGAGGATTTCTTAAGTTGTAGGGCATCCAGACAATTCACAGGTGATTGGTAAAAGGACTTATGAAGGACTGTGTTGCATCATGGCATAAAGCAGAAGTGCATATTCTTTCCCAGTCTAGCATGTAGTCATATTGGTACTGGGAAATCTGCAAAAATTTTTCTGGCTTTGGGCTGAACATGACCTTTGGATTAGGTGGGGCTAAGACAAAGAAATGGGTGGGATCAGGGAAAAATGCAAATGTAACTTAAATTTGATTTAAATATAGTTAATAGAATTATTCTCCATGTATTTTAAAATGACCCACTCATGTCAAATTAAAAATTAGAACTCAACAACAGATTTTAGAGTGATTTGGGGACCATTCGCATTGCTTTTTCAGGCAGCTTCTTCATTTATTTATTAAACATATAGCGGCCCACCTACCAAAAGCAACTCTGAGCAGTCAACAGAATAAAAACACGGTACACTAAAAACCAAAAAGACCATTTAAAACAATAAATAATGGTTATAGCACAGGTTATACCTCCCTGGTGTAAAACTAGATGAAGTGTAACTTGATCGCACTGCTCATATAAAGTAAGTCTGGATAAATGCCCTGTTTTTTGCTGCCTGCCAAGGATGGCAGGCACAATGTCAGACTTCCATCAGTCTTCAATGTGAAGTGAAACACATATGCAAAATTCAGGGCAATGCCTTGGGCCTTCTGATCCTCAGCTTCATCAGGGGAGCCGGAATCAATAGTTGGGAAATAGCCAGGCAATTTTCCATAAACTTTCCCATGTTTTTAATCAGCTCAACTGAGGATCTAAGAATTTTAGCTTTTTGAAAGAAATAAGCTGCATTTTCCTACAAACCTTTCCTCAGAACTTCTAAACAGAGTATATACAGTATTTTAAAAACCTCTTGTCTTCTCGTAACCTCTTGTATTACAAGAAGATACATGGAACTTCTGTGAACTCTGAATTTGTTGTCGATGTTAACATAACAGAATGTATGAAAGCTTCTCTAGTCTTTAGTAGAAACCCGTCCCCTCTCATATGTTATTTATAAAAATAATAAAGGCGGGATAAAAATTAAATAAATACATAAGTCTGGAGGGCAGGTTTTTACTAAAGATTGGGGGGTAAATGGCTGAAAATCTCAATGTTTTTGATATCATGGCTTCATCTGAAATGATTTATTATAAGAGAAAGACAATTGTACCAACACTTTTGCCACAGGTGATCCATGCTTAAGACAGTCCCTGGGACAGAATGGGTCCTCAAGAGCAGTAACAACGGTAGTCCTGTTTGTTCCAATTCCTGTGTATGCAATTCTCCTGTCTTCCTTCCTTCCTTCCTTCCTTCCTTCCTTCCTTCCTCCCTCCCTCCCTCCCTCCCTCCCTCCCCTCCCCCTCCCCTCCCCTCCCCTCCCCTCCCCTCCTCCTCCTCCTTCCTTCCTTCCTTCCTTCCTTCCTTCCTTCCTTCCTTCCTTCCTTCCTTCCTTCCTTCCTTCCTTCCTTCCTTTCTTTCTTTCTTTCTTTCTTTCTTTCTTTCTTTCTTTCTTTCTTTCTTTCTTTCTTTTAAATTTATATACCACCTGACTCCCAATGACTCTGGCCAGTTAACAAATAAAAACATTAAAAACGAGAGAAAAATACTATAATAGATAAAAATGAAGAATAAAAGATGGCAAGGATGACAAAAAACCAGACAGGAATGAAAAAACAAACCCACGCAATCCAAATACTTCTTTTTCTATTAGTTCTCATTCCATTGGATAAAAGAGCATCTGCCTTTGAAATTTATTTCAAAGGAACAGAAAATGTCAGTGAGTTTTTTATGTGTAGAGTGTCCTTTTCTTCAATATTTGGCTATCAGATGAGCAAAGGCTGTAAATGAATAGCATCTCTTTCACTGCACAGCCTTCACTAATCTGCATCTGCCTTAATCAGAGAATCTTAAAACAAACAAACAGAATTTTGAAATAACTTGCCAAACACTGATAGAAAAGCAGAAAGGTTGAAAAACTGTGAAGTGGATTCCAGAACTGTGCTAACTTCTATACTGCTTTTCATTAAGCAAAATATTGAAGTACAATGTATTAATTAAAAAAAAAACCTATATTTTGTATGTTTGTTTTTCCCCTGATGGATTAAAAATCCCTCACATGGATTGTGACTGAAGAAGCTCCTTGGATAAGGAGCGAAATGTTTCCACTGAGAAAATAGAAATCCAGTTGACATGATTCAAGCTACAGACTCACATGGATTGTTTATTTTTCCCTTTCAATCAAACAGACTTGAGTTCTAATCATTTTCTTCCCCTATAACAGTTTCATTAAGAAATCATGCTTTTGTTGCTGAATAAAGAAAAAGAATTGAAATGATTGAGGAATGACAACAAAAGACTGTGTGGTAGATTGTGAGTGTAGATATTTTCATAACCATAATGACATATAATCAAAGTATGGATGTAGCAGTTCTTCAGTATGGAGTTTTCCTTAGCAGTTGCATTCCTAAATTTATTATGTGTACAAAATAGTCAGATAGACCTATTAGGAGAGACATGCACATGCACAGTGCATTCAAGATTAGCTATTTGGGACACCTTGAAAGCCTATCGATCTTGCTGTCAGACAATGCAGTCTATTTTATTTATTTTATTAAGAAATGTATTTCACTACTATTCATTTCACTAAGAATCTCAGAAAAATCCATTCTTTTTAGAGGAACCAGAAGCGGGTATAAATGATGACTACAGATGTTGTAGCCCACTCAAAGTTCATACCATAAATGTTGGCTTGAATTCTGGAGAGGAAATGCAGGCTGTAAAGGAAATAAATAAAACTCTCCTATACTTTCCAAAAGTGTAGTCCAGAATCATTATTTTTGTCATATGATATATTATAGTTCAGGTGTTCTGAGAAATGCAGTGTTTGCCCATTTTGTATTCGCTTTGGTTTTCTATCTTTAAGTATCTTATATAAAAAGTTCAGTTTAGCCTGCTTGCATTTCCTTCTTTCTTTCTCCCCCCGCCCCCTCTTATCATATCATTCTACAATTCTCAGTATCAGCAAAAGGCATCTGGAATAATATACCCACATTCATTTTATCACTATATTTGCTATATGATTTGACCAGGATTCTAAAATACCATGCTGTGTTCTCAGTTGTGAATAGTGTTCTGTGACATTCGGAATATGTGCCATATTGATTATTTGGATTTTAATCAGAAATATGAAGAAGCAAGAGACAGTTATTTACCCTAACAAAAATTACTTAGTTACATGATTTCCACAACTATCATCTTACTTTAACTAACTGGGTGCTATTTTATAATTCTTTAGAAGTTGATTAGTGTATTTCCAATTCAGTGAGTAAAATGCCATGGAACCAGATCATGTCAAATACACCATGAGTCATTTCTTGTTTTGAAAGATATACTTTGGAAAACTACCAACTAACCCTGGAATGGTTGGACTGTCATATTTTGGGAGAGAAAAACATATTCCAGATAACATCAGAATGTTTTGTACTTGGAAGTTTGAGTTTTATGCACAACTGAACCAATCTTACTTTGTATGGTTTGTATGGTGCAAGAGTGGATAATCATAATCACAAACCATGGTAGATCAGGCTTTCTGGTCAGCACATTCAGGATGAGGCTATCCCTGTTCTCCTTACTCTTATTAATACTGTATACTTTATTCATCAATAATGGCTTAATTCATTGGGCTAGACTAATAAAGAAAAATTGAATACTTCGATTAGTTCATTTTTTTTGCATTAATTGCTGAACTAAGTGTTAAATAAAAGGCCTTTTGAGGGTAAGAAATGTATACCAGGAGATTTTTGAGCACCTGTATTTTTGATCTTAGGTCTCTAGAAAATAGAGGAAAACACCTTTATCAGCAATGAGTATTTCAATCTTTCATTGCCTACAATGGACTCATATTTCACTTTTTCTGCTGCATTCTTTCTTTAATTGCATTTTTATCTTATTGTTTTAATTGGAAATCAGGAGAGCATAAAATGGTTTCCAAATAACCTTCCATCCAGAGACTCAGTTAGGTACCATGAGGTTGCTGTCTCTATGCGGAGGAATTTTGGGTACAAAAATCTTCAAATAGTTGGAGGGAAGTCACACAGAAAAATACCAAGTTATGGTCTAGACTAGTGTTTCTCAAACTTGGCAACTTTAAGATGTGTGGACTTCAACTCCCAGAATTCCCCAGCTAGGAAGGCAAATGTTAGTTAAATTTTAAGAACAACTTACTAACATTAATAGAAGTTCAACAATGACACTAATTACCCAGAGAGAAACTATGCTCCCCTTCACTAGATGTGTTCAGTCAGAGGCTGAAAGCATCTGCCCTTTATGCTTTCATTTGGATTCCTGGGATGAGCGAGGATTGGATTTAATGGTTTAAATGGCTCTTTCCAGTGATGTGATTCTCCCACAGAGCCAACAGACGGCTTCTCACACCAGCTGACACAAAACAGATGACAACCTCTTCTTTCTGCCTTCTAGAAAGAGAAGAAAATAAGAAATCTGCAGTTGGTTATTGGGAGAAAAGGGGGCTAGACTGTTATTCATTATTTATATTTCATTTATTTTATTTATTTATTTAATCAATTTATTAAATTTAAAGGCTGCCCAAGTCCAAATGAATCTGGGCAGTTTAGTGTATGTGTATTACAGAAGAAAAAAAAAAAGGTGGCACATGTACACAAACAGATAAGCCAGCATCTCTGCAACCCCTGATCCAAGAAAAATGCTTGCCCACTCATTTATTTATTTATCAAATTTCTTGGCCGCCCATCTCATACACGATGACTTTGGGCGGCTTACAACTAATAAAATAACAATTATTAAAAAACACTACAATAAAATCTCATATATATATATGAGATGTATGTTTGTATGTATATATGTATGTATATATATGTATGTATGTATGTATATATATATATATATATATACACACACACATACACACACACACACATACATACACACATACATACATACATACATACACACATGCATACACATACATACATACATACACGCACACACACGCACACACACACAAACAAAACAATTACTAGTCTAAAAATACAAAAATATAAAATATAAAAATTCAAGATGGGCATACGCTATTATTTTTGGCATGATAATGGCGCCAGACACCCCCACAAATGGCTATCCCCCTCCCATCCCAGGTGAGGTGGCATAACCATGTCTTCTCCCCCTTCCGGAAGGCTGGGAGAGTGGGGGCCTGTCTTACCTCCAGGGGTAAGTTGTTCCAAAGGGCGGGTGCCATGGCAGAGAAGGCCCTCTTCCTGGACCCTGCCAATCAGCAATCCGTCATGGACAGGGACTGTAACATGCCTTCTCTGCCTGACTGGGTGGGACAGGTCGATGTAACGAGGGTGAGGCGGTCCCTCAGGTAATCTGGACCCATGCCATGTAGGGCTTTAAAGGTGATAACCAACACCTTTAATTGGACTCAGAAGCAGACTGGCACCCAATGCAGCTCGTGGAGCAACGGTGTTATATGAGCCCTCCTTGGGGCTCCTAAAACTACTCGCACGGCCGCATTCTGGACCAGCTGTAGCTTCCGGATACTCTTCAATGGTAGCCCCATGAAGAGCTCATTACAGTAGTCTATACGGGAGGTGACTAGGGCATGAGTGACCATTCAAAGGGACTCCCGATCCAGGAAGGGGTGGAGCTGGTGCACAACACGAAGTTGCTCAAAGGCTCCCCTGGCCACGACTGTCACCTGCTCTCCGAGCATGTGTCATGAGTCCAGGAGAACCTCCAGGTTCCATGCCAGGTCTCTCTGGGGCAGTGCCACCCCATCCAGAACCAAAGATGGCAAGTTCCCAGATACCTGGGAGCCCCTAATCCACAGCCACTCCATCTTGCCAGGGTTCAGCTGAAGCCTGTTGTTCCCCATCCAGACCCCCACAGCCTCCAGGCACTGAGAGAGGGCAGTCACAGCCTCACTTACATCGCCCAGGATAGAGATGTATAGTTGAGTATCATCAGCATATTGATGATACTTCATCCCGTGGCGACAGATGATCTCACTCAGCGGTTTCATGTAGATGTTAAAAAGGAGTGGAGAGAGCACCGAACTGTGTGGCATCCCATAGAGCAGGGGCCGAGGGTTGGACCTCTCACTCCCTATCAAGACTGATTGGGACCAGTCCTGGAGGAAGGAGGCAAACCAGCGCAAGACCACGCCACCCACCCCCAACTCTCTGAGCCAACCCAAAAGGATACCATGGTTGATGGTATTGAAAGCTGCTGAGAGGTCAAGAAGAGCCAGGATGGATGCACTGCCCGCATCCTGCTCCCTCCAGAGGTCATCCATAAGTGCGACCCAGGCTGTTTCCATCCCATGACCAGGCCTGAAACCTGACTGAAAAGGCTCCAGATAATCCGTTTTATCCAGGACCCTCTGGAGCTGCAACACCACCACTTTCTCAACCACCTTCCCTAAAAAGTGGATGTGGGAGACTGGACAAAAATTGTCCGGGATGGTAGGGTCCAGTGATGGTTTCTTGAGGAGGGGGTGTGCTAGTGCCTCTTTAAAGGCCGCCGGAAACACTCTCTCCTCCAAGAATGAATTCACCATTGCCTGGACCCACCCACACATCACCACCCAAGCTTCTTTCACCAGCCAGGAGGGACAAGGATCTAATTGACAAGTGGTGGCATTTGCAGACCTGAGAACCCTGTCCACTTCCTCAGGTCCAACAGGATCAAACTGTTCCCAGATAACTGGGCAAGTCCGCTCCCCAGGCATCTCCTCAGACCCTGCTTGGCATCCAACTTGGAATGAATCTGAGCAATTTTATCCTCCAGATGCCCAGCAAATTCCTCAGCCCGGCCCTGTAGATAGATTTCTAAAGCCCTCTTCCCCAAAAGGGAATGGGTGATCTTAAACAGGGCCATTGAGCGGCATTCTGCAGATGCAATAAGGGCAGAGAAATATTGACATTTCACTGCTTTTATCGCCACAAGGTAGGCCTTAATCGCAGCTCTAGCCTGTGTTCAGCCCGAATCAGTCCTTGTCTTCATCCAGCGGCGCTCTAGATGTCTCTTAATCCTCTTCAGAACCCTCAACTCCTCCAAAAACCACGGGGAGTGTCAGGTTCGATGGGGCAAGAGAGGTCGCACAGGCACAATCCTGTCCAAGGCCCTGACCGCCTACCTATTACAGGCAACAGTGAGGACCTCGGCTGGACCGTGCAGCAGATCCTCGGGTATAGCCCCCAGCTCCCTCTGAAACCCAACCACCATATACATCAGTCGCCTTGTACACAAACAGATGTGTCCATGTACACAAACAGATAAGCCTGCATCTCTGCAACCCCTGATCCAAGAAAAATGCTTTCCCACCCATACTTTACAACAGAGGTGCACATCTGTATTCCTAGGATCACATGTACCTCCTGAATGTTTTGGATACAGCTCTCAGAGACGTAGTTTTTACTAAGTTGTAAGTATCATTATGATAGCTGGAGAAAAATATTAAATAAAGAACTATATTTAACTTTAAATAAAATGTACATTTAGATAAAATGATATTAATTTAGTTTCTGTTGTGGCCCCAGCTCTTACTATATAGAGTGAGGTCCTTGGTATGCTAATAAAAGTGAAGTGAGCTTCTGGGTCCTAAAATATTGTGCAGGCATATTCATAGGGAAAGTAAATATCCAGCCTGAGGCCAACAGGTGGCATCACTGAGCAACTGCTAAGACCCTGGCAAAGTCAACCATTGTTGCTCCTTAATGACATTGCAGACCATCACTTGGGAGATGGTGGATGGTATGTAAATGTTGTTTACCTCTATGTGTCTGTTGATGGCTGCTTTGTCTGAGTGCCAAGATTCCAGGAATTCTCTAGCATTTTTACCAAACCAAATCCGAAAACGCTAGAGAATTCCATAAGAGGCAATAGAAAAGCCAGAAGACCAGAACACCTCCTTGCTAGCAATCATCACCCAGATCTGCAAAGATTAACACCAGGATTAGCACCAGAGGAACAATCAAACAGCACAATATACCCTAATCAAGGAACTATTAACTCAGTCAATCAACCAAGTAGCAAACAACAGCCCAATCAAGGAACTCCTAAGGGGAGAACAACACCTCCACCAACACAAGCAGGACAAGCCATGGTATATAAACAGAGAGCAAGTCCCACGCCCTTTTCACACTGAAGATGTTGCCTAGTCTGGCAATGAAAACAACAAGGCTCAGAGAGCACCAAGGACCCCAAAGAAAAGGAAAAATATGCTTTCCTTTCTTGTGGAACAATGCTGTAAAATTGAAGCCAATTGGCATGTTACATCCCTCTGAGTTGTCTATCCACATTCTCAGCAATCTGGTAGGCAGTAATCTGGCATAGGCCATCTGATCATTCAACAAATCATCCCCAAGTGCATATGTGGCAGAAATCACATTGGTTGCCCTAGTGATTAGCTCCATTGAGACTTGGATATGGGGTCATGCACCTTTTTGATTCTTCTAGATTCTGAACAACTTTGTTGAGCACAATATATTCCTCAACTGCATGCAAAGATTGGGAACTGTTTGTGCCTCCAACTTTGTTCCTTACTAAGCAGGCAAGCCCTGACCTGGTGTCTAAGAGTTTTTAGGATCTAGTTGGGAATCAGAAAGCTGAGGTTAAATCCCTGAAAGATAAAGATGCTGTTTGTTCATAACTACACAGCATAGTGAAGGGGCGTGGTGGCTCAGCGGGTAAGACGCCAAGCTTGTCAATCGGAAGATCGCAAGTTTGGAGGTTCGAATCCCTAGCCCCGTGTGACGGAGTGAGCTCCCGTACTCGCCCCAGCTCTTGCCAACCTAGCAATTCGAAAGCATGCAAATGCAAGTAGATAAATACAGTAGGTACCACTTCGGTGGGTAGGTAACAGCGTTCCTGTGCGTCATGCCAGCCACATGACCGTGGAAGCCTCTTCGGGCAACGCTGGCTCTTTGGCTAACAAACGGAGATGAGCACCGGCCCCTAGAGTCGGACACGACTGCACAAATGTGCGAGGGGAACCTTTACCTTTTACACAGCATATTACCTGTTTCCATGATAATTCTGAAGCAATCCCCCCCAAAAAGTAGGTCTCAACTAGGGGGTCTTCCTAGATTGACAGCTACTGCTAGGTAGGTAGGTGAAGGGTGTGTCTAGAGCGTTTTTTGTCCAGCTGTGTACCTGTTGTGGCCCTACCTGGAGCATGATGCACCGACAACAGTTATACATGCCATCAACGTTTCTCAGAACTACTGTAATTCACTTTACCCTGCAGGCTACCCAGATGCTACAGTTGGTTGAGAGCCACCTGTGCTATATCCAGGTTCCTGTGCACCTGTGCACACCCAGGTTGTGAGTGCTGCATTGGCACCAATCTACAATAGGTTTGTGACTCATAATTTATGAAGTCCTTTATGACTTAGCAGTTAGCTACCGGTAGAATTGTTTTGTTTGGTATTTACAGCCAGAATGAGACTGTTAAAAGTCCCACTCCCAAATGCATTTGGGGGGAGAGAATAAGAACACACTTCATCTTACTATATGCTCCACGCTCTTTACCATTCTTCCTTCTGAGCTTCAAGTGATGCCCTTCCAAATGATTTTCCAGACGGCCTTGAAGACCAAACTTTTAACAGAGCTTTTATAGCTGAGAACTAGAACAGTGAGGGTTTTTTTGAGGGGAGCGGGGGTATTTTTAGTTGATGTTTTTATGTTTCTGTTATTTTGTAAATCATAGGAAGTCTCTTGAAGTTTGCAATATATAACTATTGTTATTAACTAAATATCAATTAATAGCTATGCGAGCTTTTCTTAAATGTTTAAATCCTGAACTTGCACATCAGTCCTTTCTTCCTTCCAAATATTTCGCTGCTGAAGCTCTTCACCTAGCCATTAAAACCAGATCTAGTTTTATGCTTCTTTAACTCTATCACCTTCAGTGGATTTGCTCATGATATCTCAAGCAGCTGGAGAACAAAACTAGTCTTGCTTGCATTTTCCTTTCAGTTACTTCTTGAGCATAGTAATGAAACAAAGTAACAGCAGGCTAATACGAATTTCAGTATTTAGGAACTTAAGCAGAACTAAATATAATTCCTTGCTGGTTGTCAGTGCAAATTCCTGGGGTGTTTCAAATATGTCCTAAACAACTGTTGTCTTATCCAACAGTATGTTTTTTCTAGGTCTGTCTTTACGTTTAGCCTTAGTAAAGAGCAGATAAAATGTACTTTTTCTTTTTCAGCTCCATTACTGAAACTGATTCAACATTTTCATTCTTAAATAAAAAGAAAAACATATTTATACATATTTCAGTTTTATTTTGCTGTTTAAACTCAACAATCTTGACATCTTAGAATGAAAGAATACTATAACTGCATGTGCAGTTATTGGTTACAAGTAGAACCCACTCCCTCTACTTGAAACTTCACTGATTCCATAATGTACAGCTAAACTAGCCAAATCCAATAACTTAATATTGAATAACCACCCACAATATTCTTCTGTCCTGAAAATAAACTCTCATCTCATTTCAGTCATAACAACACTAAACTACATTACACTAACACCACTACACACAACTGGCTCTATAGTGTTACTTACTTACTTACTTACTTACTTACTTACTTACTTACTTACTTACTTTATTTATGGATGGATGGATGGATGGATGGATGGATGGATGGATGGATGGATGGCTCAATTTATATTTACCACACCATCTCCCCACAGGGGGACTCTGGGCGGTTTACAAAAATCGGGAATTAAAATTCAGCAGTTAAAACAACATATATTCCTACTGGTGTAGAAATTATATATCGAACAGATGGAAAGCTTTTTAATCTTAGTAGGCTGAAAGCAAAAAATAAGGTAATTACAACTTCTGTTATAGAACTTCAATATGCTGATGATAACATAGTCTGTGCACACTCCGAGGAAGATCTTCAAACTATCCTAAACATCTTTGCAGAAGCATATGAAAAGCTCGGCCTCTCGATTAACATTAAAAAAACCAAAGTGCTTTACCAGCAAGTTCGAACCAATCCCTCTGCAGCGCCATCAATCCAGATTAAAGGTGTGTCACTAGAAAATGTTGACCACTTTTCTTATCTCGGCAGCCATCTATCTACAAAAGCCGACATCGACGCTGAAATTCAGCATCGCCTGAGCTCTGCGAGTGTAGCTTTCTCCCGAATGAAGCGTAGAGTGTTTGAGGATCGGGACATTCGCAGGGAGACCAAAATGCTTGTTTACAAAGCCATTGTACTACCAACCCTTCTGTACGCCTGTGAAACATGGACCCTCTACAAACGCCACCTCCAACTTCTTGAAAGATTCCATCAACGCTGCCTCCGAAAAATTCTGCAAATTACTTGGGAAGATAGGCGGACTAATGTTAGCGTATTAGAAGAAGCGAAAACCACCAGCATTGAAACAATGATCATCCAACATCAACTTCGCTGGACCGGTCATGTTGTTCGAATGCCTGACCATCGTCTTCCAAAGCAGCTACTTTACTCCCAACTTAAGAATGGAAAACGGAATATTGGTGGACAGCAAAAGAGATTCAAAGATACTCTCAAAGCTAATTTAAAAAAATGTAATATCAGCATTGAGAATTGGGAAGCCCTAACACATGAGCATTTCAATTGGAGGTCAGCCTTTATTAATGGTGCTATGGACTTTGAAGAAGCACGAGTACAGGGCGAAAGGGAGAAAAGATCTAAAAGGAAGGCACGTCAGGCAAACCCTCATCATGACTGTCTCCCACCCGGAAACCTATGCCCTCATTGTGGGAGGTTGTGCGGATCCAGAATTGGCCTTTATAGCCACTTATGGATCCACTGTTAAAATTTTACCTTTGGAAGACAATCTTACTCGGCTACGAGTGATCGCCAATGATTACTACATAATACAATAGTAATTATGATGAAGTTTACTCTCCAACTTCTTTACAGATAAGATGGTAAGATCATTATAGTTTGAAAATAGTGGGATGCATAAATGGAACTGAAAAAGTATGATATATACTGTCAGCAAGTGTGTGAGAGAAGAAGAAAGGTCATTTAAGTCTGACATTCAGACAGGTATTTAGCTGATCCCAGTTCTGAAATGTAGCTCTAGCAAGGTTGGTAGAAAAGTATTGAGGCTTCATTGTGTATTTTGATTTGTGTGTATATGGCTTAGTTACATTAGTAGTTGATGTCCACGATTCATTAGCGGATGCATACACACACACACACAATAAACTGAAGCATTTATTCTTCAATCTTCTGTTCTGTTAGAGACACTGCAAGTGTCTACAGATTTCCATGTGATGATTCAGCTCATAATGAATATAAAAGCAAGGAAGAAGGAATAGAAGCAATGTGATAACGGGGTGCATAAAATGGTGAATCATAATGGGAAATGACTCCCAGAACCTTTATAGCTTTATTTCTTTTAAGGACTTTTTTAAAAACCCTAATCTTCCAACGAGGAGGTCTGAAAACCTAAAATTATCATCTTATAGAGTTGGAAGGGCTCATTTAGACTGTCATGTCCAACTTTCTGCTTAATACATGAATTTAAATTAAAGCTTGCCTAGACTCCAAAGAACACGTGCAGTGGAGACCCTCCCTGGGCAATTGATTCCATGTTAAATAGCAACTTTTAAATAAATGCAAAAATCTTTGCCTACAAGAATCCGAACAAATTTTGCCAGGGCACGTAAACAGTTTGAAATAGTCCACTCCAGTGGACCAACTTATGAAGTTCTGTCTGTTTCTACCAAAGAAGAGACTTCCTACATTGTGGAGCAGCTGGTTACCTTAATATTCTCATGAACATAAATGACCAAACAGTTCTGGATTTGTCCCAAGCAGGATCAATCTATTTGATTTGCTTTATTTCTCCTGAGATGTTTGCTGGGCTAAGGGAGTGCTGCTATTCCAGGAGGCAGCATCTCAGAGCCTTGGATGGCACAGCTCCAAACCTTTCAGCTTTGATAGGATATTAATATGACATTTCCGTGCAATGCCTGCCCCATGAACATCAAGTAATAGGCTGTAATCATGAGGTACTGTAAGTATACATACCTCATGAGTTTTGCAAAGTGATCTCTGACTTTATTGTGGTGGCATTTGTCAACTTTCCATTTCTATTTTCTATCAATAGCACTTGACTAAATGAATGGCAATTAAATCAATAGCACATTATTTTGAGCACAAAATAGCACATTATTTTGCCTTCTTAACACCCCACATTTTAGTTTGAAACGAACATCTCTGCTCACAAAATTGCGTACTTCAACTTGCTATGTCCCATACAGTATATATATATATATATATATAAATAAGCAGCATTTTAAAAGTAAACACTTCAGGTACAGATAAGAAAAGGCCATCTAAATCTCTGCCAGGATGCTGCTGGTCAGTATAGATGAAACTGAGCTAAATAAATCAATGATTTGATCTGGCATAAGGCAGATTCCTATCCTTGTGGCAGGTCACATAATGGTACCAAAATATATTGCAGTATCAAGGGAGAAGAACAACAACAACAAAGGAAAAATATAGACTTCTTAGCCTTTTTCAGTCAATACATGCAGTAATATCCTTACTTGTTCCCTTTTCACAATAGTGTCTCATGGCACTAAAGGATCAGAATGTAATTCATCCAGCATTAAAAGATCTAAAGTATAAGACATTGACTCTACTGGATATAGGATACATTTTATTTTGTTACCTTATTTGGAAAGGCCCTTATCTAGGATGACTGGGATTGCAGCTTGGAGCGGGGAAGTTCATCTTCCTCCTTCCTCTTCAGTGAACTTCCCTTCACTTAGGAACCCTCTTCAGTTGTCTTTGGACTACTGAACTGGCATTTATTCAACAGCCAAAACTCAATGTGGTTTCCTAGATATCTTCATCTCCAGTTCTCCAAGTCCTTTCTGCCACTTATTTAGACTCAATTCCCTCCCCCAAGCAAGAAAAACTCTCTTTGAAAACCTTATCTCTTTCACTCCCAGTTATTTCTCAGACCAAGTTTATTATCTGCAGGCACAGCTTGTATATCTATGAGAGCAGATGATAGAATGACATTTACCTGCTCCATTCACATGGCTTTTTCTTTTTCCTTTTACCAGTCTACTGGCAAATGCACCACATGGAAAGATATCAAATACAAAGGAGAATCAATAGAAGTTGATTGATTATGTGCCATCAAGTTGTTTTCAACTCCTAGCAACCACATAGATAGATTTTCTCCATGACGATCTATCCCTAACCTTTTCTTTCAAGTCTCCCAATGGTCCACTCATTGTCACTGTAACTGAGTCTGTCCATCTTGCTGCTGGACATCATCCCCATATTCTCTTTCCTTCCATCTTTCCCAGCATTAGAGACTTTTCCAGAGATCTGGGTCTTTACACAATGTGTCTGAAATGGGATAATTTGAGCCTGGTCATTTGTGTCTTGAGTGAGAACTCTGGGTTGATTTGTTCGGTGATCTATCGGTTTGTTTTCTTGGCTATCCATGGTATTCTCAGGAGTCTTGTACAACACAATAGAAGTGAACACATACAAAAAATAATCCATCATTGGAAATCACATGGAAAGGGGAGTGATTGGTGCTTGGTTTCCCAGCATGGATAAGGAAATAAAGGATTCCACTAATCAAGGTCCTTGATAATGACTATCAAGGCAGAGCATCTGGTCATCATCATTGCCAAAGCTGAACACTTTGGATTGAAGACTGAAATGAAGAAAACATAGAGGCACTGTAAGTGGATAATTCACATGAAGATGGTGTTTCTTCTACTAGGAAGTGGTTGCTATCTTGATGAAATTGTGATCTATGGATATTTGGGACATGCTTCTGGAATCCAACTTTTGTCATTAGAGGTTAAAATAATCAAAGTAATATAAAGTGTCTTGCCAGCTTTTCAGTTGTTTATCAATTGTAATAGAAGTCTGGCTTTAGTATTTAATGCTGTCATAATTTCTCAGGTTCCCAAATATGTTTCCCATGTGATCTCCTCTGTGTATATGCACAGCAGTATTTGTTACATGTGAAGAGCTTCCTAAGGTAGCCAGCTGTCTAGCATCTTAAGCTGGTCCCTGTATGCTGTGGGGGAAAGACACAAGGTAAAAGTTCAACTAACTCTCATTAGTTATCAAATGACATAAAATGTATAGACATCTCTACTTATACTCAACAACTTTTCCACTTTTCTGTCAGTAATCATAAAATTCATGAGATGCAGAGATAATTGATTCAGCAATCTTTTAGGCCAGAAATGGTTGCAAATGTATCATAACTGAGCTAAGTTATTCAAGCAGAGGATTGCATTAATATTTATATCTCTGAATGGGCAGATTGAGTCATAGTGGGACAATTAGTTTCAGCAGCACAAAAGCTGGCTATATCTATAAAGCTATTTAACAACTGAACAGCCTATGAAACAGTATTTTCTGGGTAAATTTCAACTACCCAATTCTGTAAACTACAACAAAGAAGCAACTTAAATACATATTTATTATTTGGAAAATCTGCTACCTTATCAAATAGTATCCATATTTAGGCAGTTGTCAAATAATTTTTTAAAAACCCACTAACATCAATACAGTGAAAGTGGTAGAGCATAGAAATTGGTGGTGAATGAATCAGCCCAGTTCAGTAGTGTATAAGAAGTGCCATGCACATTCTTATGGCTTTAACTTAGTGTGTTCACATCACTTGGTTAATATTAATAAACCTGGCAGTTTCCAAAATCAAGGGACTCAGAAGCTTCCTTAAATACTTGAGTGAATAAAACTGCTGAAGGACCAAGCATGCAATCTACTTAAGAGCAGCACTAGAATTTTTTCAAGGTGAGAATGATATGTGGAGTCCTTGGTGCTCCCTGAGCCTTGTTGTTTTCTTGCAGACGTTTCATTGCCAGGCTAGGCAACATCTTCAGTGCGGAAAGGGAGTGGTGTTTGCTCTCTGTTTATATACCATGGCTTGTCCTGCTTGTGTTGGTGGAGGTGTTGTTCTCTCCTTAGGAGTTCCTTGACTGGGCTGTTGTTTGCTACTTGGTTGATTGACTGAGTTAATAGTTCCTTGATTAGGGTATATTGTGCTGTTTGATTGTTCCTCTGGTGCTAATCCTGGTGTTAATCTTTGCAGATCTGGGTGATGATTGCTGTCAAGGAGGTGTTTTGGTCTTCTGGCTTTTCTATTGTCTCTTATGAATGGTATGTAAATATTGTTTACCTCTATGTGTCTGTTGATGGCTGCTTTGTCTGAGTGCCAAGCTTCCAGGAATTCTCTAGCGTTTTTGGACTTGGCCTGGTTTAAGATGCTCAAAGTTCCCCAGTTGAAAATATGGTTAAGTTTGTCCATGTGTTGTGAGATTAAGGAGTTTTAATCATGTCTTCTGACTGATAGTTGGTGTTCGTGGATGCATTCTGCTAGTCTTCTGCCGGTCTGTCCTACATACAGTAGTGGCCATTACAGTCCTTACACTGTATGTTGTAGATAACTCCTGTTTTTTCTTCTTGGGCTACTGGGTCTTTTGGGTTACTTACAATGTTCTGAAGGGTTTGGGTTGGTTTGTGTGCTACAGTGATGCCATGTGGTTGCAACAGTCTATTAGTAGTTTCTGAGATGTTTCTTGTGTATGGCAGTGTAATCCTTTTCATAGCTTCTGTTGGTTTCACTGTGGTGGGTTGAGTGGTCAGGCACTTTTTGATAAAGTTGCGTGGGTATCCATTTTGCTGGAAGATGTTATATAAGTGGTCTGTTTCCTTTTTCTGGTGTTCTAGGTTGATGCAGTGTGTTTGTGCTCGTCTGAATAGTGTTCTTACACAGCTCCTCTTGTGGGAAGTTGGGTTATTGCTTTGGTAGTAGAGCACTTGGTTAGTGTGGGTAGATTTCCGGTAGACTTGTGTTTCTAGAATGCCCTCATTTCCTCTAATGATGAGGATGTCTAAGAAGGGTAGCATGTTGTTGTTTTCTTCTTCCCTTGTGAATTTTATTCCTGTGAAGATGTTGTTGATGGTTTCATGTGTTTCTCCCAGTTGATCCTTTTTTATTATGACAAAGGTGTCATCTACATACCAGATCCATACTTTGGGTTGTATGCGTGGGAGTGCTATCTTTTCTAGACGTTGCATTACAATCTCTGCTATGAGTCCTGAGAGTGGTGATCCCATGGGTGTTCCTTTGATTTGATTTGAGAATGATCTATAATATATGTGTAGTTTGAACTTCGAAGGAATGGTCTTCATATATTTGCTCATCTGGCCTATATTAGGCAAATTAGAAAGATTAATGATACTTTATTGACCACTTTTGGCTAGCAGAACTTAAATCATGTTATTTTCTATAAAGACTTTTATTTTAATAGGTTGTACTTGTCCCAACTCTGCAGCTTTACAACTATACAGCAAGCTTAGGCAGAGTGGATGACATATTTTACTGAATTTCTGAAAGTGAAGCTTCAGGACCAAAAACAAACAAGCAAAAATCAGCCTCAGAATATCCAGAGATATACAGGGTATAGAATAGAAGATTAGGCTGTAATCTAAGGGAGAAAGAAGAGGAAAAAAATGGACCTTACTTCTGCGTTGATGCATATAGGATTATTTGGTGAATTATTGTAAAGTCAATAGAAGTTGATTTGGAAGTAATTCCCAATATGTTTTTATAGCTTTCTGTTTGTACTGTATATACGATCATATACGTTCTTTAAAATCCCCACACAAGAAAGAAAATGTCCAACAATCTCACTGCTTTCAAGTAACTGTTGCTCCCACCTCTGCAACAAAAGGAATTTGTTACATGATTGTAAAGTAGCTTCT
The DNA here is from genome assembly GCA_023362775.1 of Charina bottae. Lineage (NCBI taxonomy): Eukaryota > Metazoa > Chordata > Lepidosauria > Squamata > Charinaidae > Charina > Charina bottae. The sequence goes on from JALMGJ010000003.1 coordinate 142,057,579, forward strand.
TTGAGGGCAGCTGATGCCAGGAAGAAAGAGAAGAGGAAAAGCAGGAAAGGTCAACGCTAAGAAAAAAAGCACTTCCTTTGCTGTTGCAAGAATAAAAAAATAGGGAAGGAGGTCTCAAAATAATGCAAAAAGAAATATGGGATTTATTGAACTAGTAAATTGTTTGAACTGCTTTGCTGGAAACCTACTTAGGGATCCTGAACAAACAAAAGTATAAAGTAGAACTTACATTTTGAGTTACGAACATATATTGTCACTACTTTAACATCATCATGATTATTATTTTGCAAAGATACCCAGAATTGCTAGGTTCTAGAGAAGAAAGATCTTCTCTAGATTCTCCTTCCTTTCCTGCAGAAAGAGTGAAGGAGGTAGAGATGCCACAATAAATATATCTACTGATAACATTTCTAATGCATTATCTGAACGCATATGCTACTTTTTCTGTCTGCTCACTTTGTTGACTCTCTTTTAGCCATGAGTGTTTAACAGGGCTGCACAACCTGCAGGGCCATAATGAGGTCCTTAACCTAATTTCATGGGGACATTTGCTCTAATTTCAGAACCATTTCAGACTATCCTTGTATGGCTACCTCATGAACCCTATGAACATTTAATCTCTTCCTTGACAGATGGACTATTTCTTGGCTTTATTTTCAAAATCATCCTAATGATTTTTATTAGAACCATTACTGATTTTGATAACTGTTCAGTAGGCAGTGAAGGATTACATTGCAAATAACTATATTATAAGTACTCCCAAACAGCCAGAATTGAGTAGTATATACGTATTTCATGCCAGTGTCTATTTGAAGTGCTAATTTAATAGAGTTTTCAGTCTGGAAATAAGAAGGCATAGTTGCCCTTATTATATTGGCTTATTAGACTTCACAAAAACTATCCATTCTATCTTAGCCAGCTGAGCAGACAGTGTATTATTGAAGATAATAATATAAAATATACTCTACCTCAGTGTTTCTCAACCTTGGCGACTTTAAGATGTGTGGACTTCAAGAATTCCCCAGCCAGCAAAGATGGCATGGTTTTGCTAGTTCCATAACATTGAATTCAAATCTTGGTTCAGGTCAATACAAAATACTGCCTGCTGAGAGTCACCACATTTGGGGAGGTCCAAAAGGAGGGGACTCAGAAGCAAATATTTCACTTGGAGGTCTTCTTTGGAAAGCTTGCAACCAGAAACAAGAATGGCCCCATCTCTTGTGCTCCTATGGGGTTTTGTTAAAATTAGTTATACCAGAAAGTCTTCAGTAACCACTTTAGGCAGCAAATGCAACACCAGGAATGACATACACAGTGTGTGTGTGTGTGTGTGTGTGTGTGTGTGTCTGTGTGTGTCTGTGTATGTATGTATGTACACACACACACATACATACACATACATACATACATACATACAGGGGGCATGATGGCTCAGCGGGTAAGACGCCAGGCTTGTCGATCAGAAGGTTGCAAGTTCGGCAGTTCAAGACCCTAGCCCCGCGTGACGGAGTGAGCTCCCGCACTCACCCCAGCTCTTGCCAACCTAGCAATTCGAAAGCATGCAAATGCAAGTAGATAAATAGGTACCACTTCGGTGGGAAGGTAACAGCGGTCCATGCACGTCATGCCGGCCACGTGACCGCGGAAGCATCTTTGGACAACGCTGGCTCTTAGGCTAACAAACGGAGATGAGCACCGGCCCCTAGAGTTGGACATGACTGTGCAGGGGAAAACCTTTACCTTTTATATAATATATACACAGTGTGTGTGTGTTTGTTTATACACACACACACACACACACACATATATATATATATATATATATATATATATATATATATATGAGATTTTAACATAGGTAAAAGATAAACATGAAAATCTATAAAGAAAAATTAAGAAACAGAAAAAAGAAAAAGTGCAGAAAACAATATAGATAGAAAAAGAAAAAGAAAAATGTATATAAAAGAGCAACTTCTGATCTTCTTTACAGCATTTACAAACAAATGTATTAACTCCCCCCCCCACTTTAGAATACATTACATGGTTCCCTTCTTCCCATATTCAAAACTTTTTAATCAGCAAATCCATAAATCACCAATTCACTTTTTCCATTTTCAGCAAAAAGTCCATAAGAGATTTCCAGTCTTTTTTTCAATTCCAGGAATGAATGTTGATGGCCAAGTGGTTTTGCCTTGTATATTTTGAACTTATTATGATGTATTATTTTATTGTTTTACTGCAATACAGAGCCATTGCTCTGATAAGAGCAGCCATATAAATTATTTAAATAAATAAATAAATAAAGAGCAATTATTGCATAAAATGTGAATATCATACATTTTACTGTAAGCCATGTAGGGTCATCTGTGGCTGAAGCAGCAGAAAGTTGCACAAATCAATACATTACATTATGGTCAGATAACAAGAACATGGTCCAGATACATATTCTAATCTTTGGGGACATGTCTTGCCATATACTGTATTTCAGAAAGCCATTGACAAATTAGAATGTTAGAAAAAATCTGAGAATGAAAACAAAAATGCCTTTGTTTTCAATGCAACACAAAGAACCCTATCAAAGGAATAAGCTCTTCATGAGCAGTTTGAAGGTGTGCATATGACTTTGCCATTTACTTGAAACATATTTACAAAACATATTTGCTTATCTTTCAATGGTTGTGAAATTGCTGTCATTGGCAACAGCTAAATGTATGTTTGGAAGCATTGTCTTGAGCAATGTAAATTAAAATTAAGTAATTAGGATGATTGGAATAGTAAACAAGCAGCATAGGGGAATTCGTGGAATTTGAAAACACTGCCTTTAAAAGAAACATCCCATTAACTTTCATAACTTCATGTAGTGGGATTTATACTGCTTAATATTTTTCCCTATATGCTCAGAGAAAATATTTTTAGCAAAGCATCAAGGAATAATACCGTGCACCATAGTTGTCTAGGGGAGAAAAGGGGATGCTAACTTGCTTACTAATCATTTACAGCTCAAGTTGTTTCTAACAACTCACTAGGAGTGGAGCAAGGTATCTACTTCCAAAGAGATGGTGACTGCATAGACTGAGTTTCACCAATAGCTCAAAATGTGCTGAAATTCATATCAACATCAAATCCATACATAGATCTGTTTAACATATAATCATGCAAACATACATTCTTACCCATCATTTGAACCAAATGAAAAAGGGATGATGATGATGATGATGATGATGATGATGATGATGATGATATCCGTTCAATCGTGTCTGATTCTCAGTGAATCTATGCACCAGCTCTCTCCACATTTTCCAATCTTGTACAGCTTCTTTCAGGTGTTTTATTCTCTGGCTGGTGTCGGCTTTGAAGGTGTCTAGCCATCATGTTTTTCAGTGGCCTTGTTTCTTTTTACCTCTAACCAATCCAAGCATAACTGCCTTTTCCAGCAAGTTTGATTGCATGACATGGCCAAAATAAGTAAGGCGGAATTTTGTGATTATGCCTACTTGCTTGTTTGTCACCTTTGTTGACCAAGGAATGGGCAGGAGCCTTCTCCAACACCACAGATCAAACAAGTAGATTTTCCTCCTGTCTAGTTTTTTTCATGGTCCAACTTTCACAACCATAAGTAGCTATGGGAAACATGATAGGTAACGGGCTAAGATAGCCCTTCATTTCTCTTTGTCTATAGTGATCATGTCAGCATATACAACGTTCTTACAAAGAAAGATACTTGCTTTAAGTCCCTTAAAGTTCTTGTAAGTATGAAATACAACCAGAGCTTAAGCAAGACCAAGATCAGTACAATGGAACTTGATTAAATCTTGAGATTCCTTAAAGCATGTTGAAAAAAAAGTAACAGAGACATACTCATGCATATACATTGATTGATTGATTGATTGATTGATTGATTGATTATGTGCCATCAAGTTGGTATTGACTCTTAGCAATCACATAGATAGATTTTCTCAAGGAAGAACACACACTAACAGTAAAGTAAATAGTAGTAATATTCAAAACATTCTTGATATTAGAAATGATTATCTGGAAGCAATAGATATGGGACAGAGAAAGACTCCTGTCTGAAACTTTGGAGAACTTCTCTTTGTGTAAATCAGACTGAACTTTATAGACTAACATATTGACTTGATAAAGTCACTTTATATAGTTCGTATAGTTTATACGGTTAGATTTGGGTAATTCCTTCAACCTCAGTTTGGGTACAAGCTTATTCATAATATGAATTCTTTGGTGATTCACAGTAAAGTAATATTTAAAACCATGCTTAAAAGTCTAACCCTAATACAATCAAGTTCTCCACTGAGACTCAAAATTGGCAGAAAGAATAAAATTAAAGACTACACTGGATCATTTAACACAGAACAAAGAGATAAAATCACCTGCTAAAACTCTAAAACCAACCAATCACTTCCACCAGTAAAGTCTAAAAATATTCAGATAAATCGACAAAGTTATTAAATGCTTTAATTAAAATAAAATATTTAAAGATATTTAAAGAATATTAAATGACCTGGAAGATCAAACAAGTCTTTGAAAATTATGGAAAAGATGTAAGAGTCTAGAGAAATTCTTCCCAACATTTCACAATTTATTGATATTCATAGAGACACTCAGTGCAAGTTCAGAATATTTAGAGATACCAGTCACATTTCAGTCCAATTTTTTCTCAGCAATATGATTATGAGTGACAGCTCAAGATGTAATATATCACAGTTTAGAGTGTAGTATGTTTGTCTTGCTAGGTCATCTGAAAAGGATTTAAAGTCTTCCTACATATTTAATTATAAGGCTTTATGGTAGTATTCACACAATAAAGTGTGTCTTAACACACTTCTTCTCCAAATATGAAACTGCATCTGCTTGAACTATCTGCAGTGCAATGACACTGCCAAATATATGGACTGGACAGGGACCATAATGTGTTGATAGAATCCACTAGCTTGGACTCACACGTAATCACATTTAAAGTAGACCTTTTGAAAAATATGACTCATGGATATGGAAGGAAGAAAAGTGGCACTCATCACTGAGAAGGGTTAGGGTTAGGGTTAGGGTTAGGGAATGATTTATTGAGCGGCAGTTATCAGGTTCCAAGTCACAAAGAAAATGGAATGCCATTTACAGAAAAAAGGTAAGTTTATAGAGAGAGTGGAATTCCCAACACAGATAATGCAATTGGTTGTTAGTTTCATGGGCTTGATAAGGATTGGCTGTTATTTTGACAGTTCCAAGGAAAGTCCACCCCATCATGCATAGTTGCAAAAAGTTTCCTTCAATTAGCTAATTACACAAATGGATACAATTTGATTGTTTTAACTAATTGGAATGTGTTGAGTAGTTAACTGGCTTAGCACAGGGAGGAATGTCTTTTTAGCCATGCTTATTCAATTGAGAGATGAAAAGTGCCAGCAGCAAAGTCTACTGCCTTGCTAATCCCTTCAATGAAAGGGGGAAATTTAAACCTTTTTACTTCCTAGCAATTATTGCAGAGTGCTGATTAAGCAAGCCTTCTTTTCCATGTCTTCCATAAGGAGATTGCTGTAGGTAATGAGAAAGGAGGAAGGAGGGTTCACATGTTTGGATTTTGTTGGGGATGTGTATGTGGTGGCTTTGCATTATATTATTGAGGAACTTTAATTTTATTTACAGATGACTTAAATATCATTGGTTTAAATGAAGTCACTTGTAAGTATAACTAAGCGGCTGCATGCAGGAATGAGGCAATTCATTTCCATCTAGCTCCAGTTTATAATTTGGAAAAGTAGAAAAGTTATATTTTTAGAGGAAGAAAGTGTTGCGGTAACTGGCTTGGCTTGAAGGCTATACAAGTGTAATAAATAAAGAAATAATAATTTAAAAAGATAGAGGTTACTAACTGAAGCCTCCTACAGTCTAAAGTCATATAAACAATCATACAAGGTGGCCTGCTCCATATTGATTCACCTTGGAAAATAAATTATTGATGTGTTAATATTTTATTTATTTTATGTTAAGAGTTATTATATGTTAGAGTTAGAGTTATTATATGTTAGAGTTATTATTAGAGTTATTCTATGTAGAATGCATACTAATGGATTCCTTCACTGTGAATTTCCAGCCTGTAAAGCCAGTAAAGCCAGTATTTTTCCATTCCCTCTACTGTAAATGTTCCCATAACATTCGCACGAGTAAACAACAGGTGTGTGACCTTCCATAGCCAAAACAAAGCGATATCAGCCCAGAAATACCTTGTCCCATGGGAACCGTTCCCCGAAGGGAACAACAATGTGCAACACTGCCATCTCATGGCGATTTATAGTAAGTACAACTCTGTAAATGCATTGTCAGTTTGAAAATGTCCTGACCCACATATGGCCAATCAGAATGCTGAACCAAGTGTATAATTCAGCTATGAACTATGGGTCTACATCCATCTTTCTTCTTGACTTCTATCTGTCCTGTTACCATGTACTCTGTTCCTGACTTGTAACTATGCCTGTAACTATGCCTGGCCTTTGTATGGGCCATGATTTTTCATCACATCTGCTGATGGAACTCTGCGTATGCTTTGTTTTTTTCCTTTTGCAATAATGTACTATATCTCCATTATTGCCTTATGCTACAATAAAATATTGTTAGCCTTATACGTTGTTTGGATTACTCTGCGCCTGAAACCCCAAAAGCCAGCAACATCCCACATTTTATTTATTCATATTGATATTTATACCCTGCCTATCCCCTCCCTAACGGAGGACTCTAGGCGGCTTACATACATGTATACATTTCATTTTTATACATTACATCCATTAATCCGTGCGCTAAGGGAAGGGGTAAGGGAACCGACTCTTCTGTGGCTACTGGACTACATGTCCCACGATGCCTTGCGTCGGAGCTGGCTGCTGACGTCCTGTAGATGTTACTGCTTTGGGATCCATCGTCACCGCCACCATTGAAGATCTTCCGTTCGGTGGCCGACTCCCGACAGGACGCCACCAAATTTGCCCACTTAAGGTGGTACCCAATTTATCTACTTGCTAAGCTTTTGAACTGTTGGGTCGACAGGAGATGGGACTAGCAACGAGAGCTCACCTCGTTGCGCGGGGATTCAAACTGCCGACCTTCCGATCGGCAGTCTAGAGCTCAGCGGTTTAACCCACTGAGCCACCTTTAAAAAGCAGGAAAAATTGCAACCATCAAGAAATACAGAGAGAAAGTGTTAGGGTTGTGCACACTTTGAAAATGATTCAAGAGATGTGCTTTGGACCTCATCAATGAGTTAAGTTGACATGTTGTCTTATTAATTCAGCTCTTACAGCAAGTTTTTTTTTGTTGTTGTTCAGGGATATGAGGAAGCATTAAAAATATTTTTATGCCATGGACACATCCACTAGAAAGTTAAGTCAACCCCTTTAATTTGCTCCATTAATGAAAAGTAAGGGAAGGAAGGAGGGCCTTCTCCTTATATATTTTTTTATATATCCATAAATTAGAGCTCAAGATTCAGGTCAGCATTATTCAAAACAAAAACAGGTTGCCTGAATTTTACCACTAAACAGGGAGGGCATTCCATTTAAGAATCTTGGAATCATGCACATACCTAAAATCCTGGGACTTCAGGGTTGAGACTTTGAACAATTCTTATCAACATCTAAATGACTGAACAGACTTTTGTTCTGCTCTTGTACTTAACTCCCTCCACCCTTTATGTATTCTAATAAGATCCAAATAATATCAATGCTTCTTTTTCTTTCTTTCTTTCTTTCTTTCTTTCTTTCTTTCTTTCTTTCTTTCTTTCTTTCTTTCTTTCTTTCTTTCTTTCTTTTAATTTAATCAACTAAAATTAATTTATGGGCCGACTTTACTAATGTTCCTTGATTAGCTTCATTATTCCTGGGGTATGGCCACAAATGAGCATCCTCCCAGGAGAACACTTTTCATTACAGGGAACTGCTTATTCATGCTATTATGACCCAGTACTTTGTTAGGGAAATAGCTTGTTGATAGCTCAGGGATTGTAGTGTTTTTTCAATGGGAACTAATGGTTTGAAAATATTATCTGTTGAATGTTAGCCACCAGATTTCTGTCGAATGTTGGTTATCAGAGGTTTGAAAGCTGTGTTGCTTAGACATACCCTGCGGACAAGAAGTGTATGTATGCATATGTGCCTGCAAAAGTATGCTTGTGTAAAGGAAGAAACAATTGTGTTATCACAATTGTGTCATCACAATAACTTGATGAATGGCTATACTTCCATTACTTGTAATTTGTAAATAAACCAAATACTGCAAAGGCAATATTTGTCTCCAGTTCACTCTTTCATCCAAAGGAAGTCAAAGAGGGGAGTATATGGTAATACTATTCATAATTAATTCTTCATTAGGAGGCAGCAGTTACAGAAATATCAGCTCTGTAAATGACTTTTTTTTCCTGCTAATTAAAACAAAATTGCTAAAAATTTTGCATCTTTTCTCTAGTCATGCAAAGCTTCTCCAGTTGGGCTGTGATTGGCAATCCAGTTCTCATGCCATAGTTTAAGTAATAAAGCATGAAGAACCTACAGTAGATGTATCTTTCTCCATTCCTTTATTTATTTATTTATTTATTTATTATTTCAATTTATATGACCGCCTATCTCCCCCAGTCGGGGGACTCTGGGCGGTTTACAATAAAAAATACAATTAAAAAAACCATATAAAATTACAATAAACAATATAATAAATAAGTATAAAATCCAATCTAGGCTAGTTGGTCTTAAAAATAGGGAGGGAATCATGGTACTAGCCATCCCCAGGAGGAGCTGTTACCTTTCTCATCCCAAGCTAGGCGGCAGAACCAGGTTTTCAGATTTTTTGGAAGGCCGGAAGCGAGGAAACCCGCCTAAACTCTGGGGGCAAGGTATTCCAAAGGGTGGGTGCTACTACACAGAAGGCCCATCTCCTGGACCCCACCAGATGGAACTCCTTTACTGATGGGGTCCGGAGCATGCCCCCTCTGCAGGATCGGGTGGGGCGGGTCAATGTTATGGGGATAAGACGGTACATCAGGTATCCTGGCCCCATGCCATGTAGGGCTTTAAAGGTAATGACCAACACCTTGAATTGTACCCGGAGGCAAACTGGCACCCAATGCAGCTCACGGAGCAAAGGTGTTATATGTGCTGATCTTGGTGCACCCAGAATTGCCCGCGCGGCCGCATTCTGGACCAGCTGTAGCTTCCGGATATTCCTCAAGGGTAGCCCCAAGTAGAGCGCATTGCAGTAGTCTATATGGGAGATGACAAGGGCATGAGTGACTGTTCGGAGGGCATCTTGGTCCAGGAATGGAGGTAACTGGCGCACAAGCCGAAGCTGCGCAAAGGCCCTCCTGGCCACATCTGCCACCTGCTCTTCAAGCAGGAGTCATGAGTCCAGGAGGACCCCCAAGTTCCACACCGGTTCCGAGTGGGGCAGTGCCACCCCATCCAGAACCAAAGATGACAATTTCCCGGATACCGGGGCACCATCAATCCACAGCCACTCAGTCTTGACAGGGTTCAGCTGAAGTCTGTTGTTCCCCATCCAGGCCCCCACAGCCCCCAGACACTGAGACAGGGTGGTGACTGCATCACTTACTTCACCTGGGATGGAGATGTACAATTGAGTATCATCAGCATATTGATGATACCTCATCCCATGGTGACGGATGATCTCACTCAGCAGTTTCATGTAGATGTTAAATAGAAGAGGAGAGAGAACCGAACACTGCGGCACCCCGCATAAGAGGGGATGCGGGCCGTATCTCTCCTCTCCTATCACTACTGACTGGGAACGGTCCCGGAGGAAGGAGGTGAACCAGCGCAGAAGTACACCGCCCACCCCCAACTCCCTGAGCCGCCCCAAAAGGATACCATGGTCGATGGTATCGAAAGCCGCTGAGAGGTCCAAGAGAGCCAGGATGGATGCACTGCCCCCATCCCGCTCCCTCCAGATATCATCCATAAGTGCGACCAATGCAGTCTCCGTCCCATATCCCGGTCTGAAACCTGACTGAAAGGGGTCTAGATAATCCGCTTCCTCCAGAGTCCTCTGGAGCTGCAATGCCACCACTTTCTCAACCACCTTTCCCAAAAAGGGGAGGTGGGAGACAGGACAAAAATTGTCCAGGATGGTAGGGTCCAGGGATGGTTTCTTGAGGAGGGGGTGCACCAACGCCTCTTTAATGGCAGTCGGGAACACCCCCTCCCCCAAGGATGTATTAACCATCGCCTGGACCCACCCACAAGTCACCTCCCTGGCTGATTTCACCAGCCAGGAAGGGCACGGGTCTATATGGCATGTGGTGGCTCTTACAATCCAGAGGATCCTGTCCACTTCCTCAGGCTCAACAGGATCAAACAGTTCCCAGATAACAAGGCAAGGCCATTCCCCTGGCATCTCCCCAGACTGTGCTTCACGCTTAGAGTCCAACCTAGAACGACTTATAAAGATTGACTGATAATAATTTTCAGTTCCATTCACTTTTATATTTATAGATAAATTGATTTCATCTCATTTTAGAGACAGGAAATATGGTTTGTTCAGATTTATTCATTTTCTCATTTCTTGATTATAAGTTCACTTTGGTCCATTCACTCAATAATCTTGTCTGTGAACTCAAGGAAAAAGAGAAAGGAAACACAAATCATTATATGGATATTGCACTCAGATCTCTTGCAAATATAGCTATAGCTATAGGTATAGGTATAGGTACAGTATGTACTTGTCTTGTGTATGCTTTTTGAAAATGATTTTGTTCATTTTCAGTAAGTAAAAATTGAAATAATATGTTTTGAGGCATATTTTCCTCCAATGAAATAATTTTTTTTGCACATTTTGTAATTACAAACCTTCAAAAACATTGCATTCTTAGGATACAACTGAAGTCTGTAAATTGGTTTGGAGGTTGTGAATTGGGTTGTATAATTTTTCTTATCTCCATTAATTTTTCTACAATCTATGATTTTCTTATATGATTTTAAATAAACAGGACAAACAAACAAGCAAATATACATTGTATTTACATGCAGCTCACACTGTGGTCTAATTATCCATGATTTCATGTAGTCATGGTTGATAAATAGAGTAGGCTTCCATATATTCATAAAGGTTTTTTCCCCAGATGTGTGATTTTGGCCTTCTCTTTTGTTACTTTATGCTGTGCAAAACAGCAGGCAAGCTTTTGTGCATGCATGAAGTACTTTTTAAGGGTAATGGTTAGGTCATCTGTGCAACTTCTCACTTGGTTGCAACCAATATCACTGGATCAATTAAATCACAAGGTTTTCTATGGCTTCCTTGAGGCAGCTAGACTTCTTCAGAGTGATGCATTCAGCTAGAGTGGAGAGCATTGCCTTCCTCATTCACACTACATGACTCACATCAGCTTCTTCAGTCTGGGCAGCTTTTTTACAATCTTGGTCAAGAAACCTCTTGTTCATGCCACTGGAGGCTAGTGCAGACTGCTGATTGCTCCTGGTGCAGAGCATTGCACCATGTAGTCATCAGAGGACACTATAAGTCATATGGCTCTTTTGTAGTCTCAATGGAAGGACCTCTCAGGTACACTGCTAGACACCACTGCTGCCAGAATTCCTTTGGGTAGATGGGTGGCTGTATAAGTTTGATAAATAAGCAAACAAAGAAATAAGCAATATGCAGCTCATATTAATGACAACCAACATCATAAAAGAACTGCATGGAGTTGAGAAGCCAGGGTGAGTCATGTGGCACAAGATGGATTATTCGCACCCTTACCAGTTGAGTTGCTCCAAAGAAGGCCAGTTGGCACAAGGAAACCACATGGAGCCTGTGTGATTGGACCAACCCAGTGAGATCCACTATGATTGAGCAATGGGAAGGAGGAAACTTGTAGAGAAAAAATACTGGAATGAAGAGAGAGAAGGTGCTTATAGGAGAAAGTGGATAATCGACCTAACCCTACCCCATCCCCATTTCCCAGAGAATCATTCTCATTATCTGCAGGTTTGTTATCCATAGTTTCATGCTGGAATGTATTGAAGTCCATCTCTGTGCATGTATCTCACTGTCTCAGTATGTGTGTGTATACAAGATAGAGAGATTATATTTTCACTTTTCTGAGCTACAAAATACATCATAAAAGTTGTGCAAAAATGGAAAAGTAATTGTGCTCCAATGCACACAGTAATGTGGAAACTGGAAATAAGATAATTTACATGCAGTCCATTGAATATGTTTACCTTGATTTTTTTGTTAAGGGATAAAATATTTTGTAAAAAGAATGCATGAATGGATATAAAACTGTGATTATGATTTTAGGAATGATGAATAATCTGATGTCAGATTATTAAGTGGTTCCTTGAAAGTAGCAATATATCTGGGGAAAAGTAGAAATGCTAATGAAACTATAAAATTGCAGAATTTATTTGGTGCTATTTATAAAAAATAGCTAATCTTCCCCCCCCCCTGAATTATTTAATCCACAGTGTAACTAATTAATATGAAACCTGCACTTCCAAATTATATGCACATATTTTCTATTAGATAGACCTGTATGCAAATGCTCATGCACACGCACATGCACACACACACACAGAGAGAGAGAGACAAGTGGAGATGAGTTATAAGCTACATGTGTTGCTGTACAACTGCTGCAAGCTGATATAGATCTTAAAATGGAGATCAAATGCTCATAACTATTCCCAGAGCATCTTGATATCAATTTTCCCTTTAATTTCTAGATCTAATAAATCTTCAGTCTATTCTTCTGCATTGGGAGGCAGAGAAGATTTTCCCTTTTTGATTCTGTGAAGTCTCCATGCTAGAGCGGCTGTTTCATTATCTGTGTATCTCTAATTGAAAAGGGAATAGCTTAAATCCTCCGTATATTAAAATGCAGACACATTAACTGACTTAGAAATTAGTATTTATGAATTCATGAAGTTTTAATCCATAAATCTGCAGCTCTGTAATTGTTTTCATTGTGTGCAACTGATTTGTTGTCCGAGAAAATCAAGTAGTATTATACCCAAGCACTGTTACAATAATCATGTTGTAACACTTATTTGTATTGCTTTTTTGCTGTATTATTTCAATGCTTGACGTTTCTAATTTTGTTATATTATCCCATTTGATAAGACCTTAGTTTGCTTGGTAATTACACTGTAGGCTCTGAGAAGAGAAAAGAATTGAGAGATCTATAAAACAATCAGGAAGAAGTTACTTGGGATAATGAGAAAAGAAAGAAATATGTATATCATCCATTGACAAGCTGACAGCACGGAGAAAGAGAATAAATGAAATTGATCTACTGTATTAAGTAAGAAAGTACTGTAATGCAACTTTAATAAATAATACATTGGTTTGGAATGAGAGGTCCTTTCCAACCAGGTCAGAAACAGTAGGATGAGATACATGTGTATTGGGTTTACTAATGTCACAAATTAATATAACTTTATCATAAAAATGATCTACAAGTTGTATAATACTGCAGGATTTACTCACACAAAAGTATCTCAGGTGTTATCCCTATCTTAATTTATGGTGAGCCATATTTACCATGAGCAATGAAATTACTGCTACCCATTTCACTTCACATGCTAGCAAGACAGGGTTCAGGATCATCCAATGCAGATTAGGGAGATGCCATATGTTCAAGCTGTCTGAGGAACAACAGATGTTATTGCTGATGTTGGCTGCATAATTGGCAAACACAAAGAATACCAACAAGAAGTATTTTGTCAGTATTTGCTTCATTGATTGTATAGAAAAGCCTTTGATTGTGTCAACCATGTCAACCTGTGGAATGTGATAGGAAATGGAATGCCATAACATCTCATTGTTCTTATGCAAAACATATATTTTTTATAAAAACCTTTGAAAGGAAGTCAAAGACCAGACAGAATATTGTGAACCAGACTGGCTCCAGGTTAGCAAAGGAACGAGATAAGGCTGTAGATTTCCCCTTATTTCAATTTATATGCAAAATATATAGTGAGGGCAGCTGGACTGGAAGAACAATCTAGTTTTAGAATTGGAGAAAGAAACTTCAATAACCTGTGCTGTGTTGATGACACTACTTTGGTAGTTGAAAATGCAAATGCTCTGCAAGTGCTAGTAATGAAAGTTAAGGAGCACAGTGAAAAAATGGGACTAAAATTAAATATAAAGAAGACCAAACTAATGACAAAAGGTACAAGAACCAGCCTCAGAATTGATAATGAAGATATCAAAGGGGTAGATAGCTTCTGCCTTTTAGCATCAACCATCAAATGGTCAAGAAATATACTACAGACTAGCACTTGGTAGAGCAGCCATGAAGGCCTGGGAAAAGATACTCAGATACTGTGACATGTCCCTACAGATATCAGAATAGTGCAAGACATGGTATTCCCTCTGACACTCTATGGAAGTGAAAGGTGGACTTTTAAGAAGCAGGATAGGAAGAGGATTGACACTTTTGAACTTTGGTGTTGAAGAAGACTCCTGAAAATACCATGGACAGCCTAGAAAACAAACAAATGAATCATTGAACATATTAACAAATGATCAGGCTCAAATTGTTATATTTTGGACACATAACGTGAAGAGAAGTCCATAATGCTGGGAAAGGTAAAGGAAAGAGGAAAAGAGGATTAAAAACACTAAGGTGGATGGTTATAGCAGCAATAAATGCAGTGGCTGTTGTGGGTCTTCCGGGCTGTGTGGCCGTGTTCTGGAAGTTGTGGTTCCTAACGTTAATTGTCCAATTACACCCACCAGAATTCCAGTGGAAGATATCATTGCCAATGTGGAATCAGCCATTCACCAACGTCCAGAGGAAGAAGCAGAAGAAATAAGGGGTGAAGTGGCAAGAATCCTAAGGAAAGCAAAGCCCCCCACCAGCAACATTACTAAGAAGGAGAGAAACGCCATAGAGACCCTCAATTCGGACCCAGACATCATCATCCTTCCAGCGGACAAAGGCAATGCCACGGTAATTATGAACATAGATGAATACAAAGACAAAATCAGAGAATTACTAGACCCCACCACATACAGAACAATAAGACGGGATCCGACCAGCAAAATCATGAAGCAAACCAACACACTGATAAAGAGCTCCTCCCTGCATCCCAACGTACTACAACGTATTTGCAAGACAGAAGCTCTCTCACCTAGACTATACGGACTCCCCAAAATCCACAAAGACTCGATCCCACTCAGACCCATTGTAAGTGCCATTGGCTCCCCGACATATGAATTATCCAAACATTTGGCAACCCTTTTACAGACCCACATCAGACAGACTCCATCCCACATCAAAGACTCAGGACACTTCATCAACAAAATCAGCACCCTAAAACTCAACCACATGGACAAACTGGTCAGCTTTGACGTGGTCTCCCTGTTTACCAAGGTGCCAGTAAGGGACACCCTGGCACTCATCAAGCAAATCTTCCCAGAAGACATTACAGCTTTATTTCAACACTGCCTAACAACTAGTTACTTTCAATGGGAGAATGAGTTCTACGAACAGATGGATGGCGTTGCCATGGGAAGCCCCCTGAGCCCAGTCATAGCAAACTTTTACATGGAACACTTTGAAAAACAGGCTTTGGAATCGGCACCCATTACACCAACAGTCTGGTTCTGGTTCGTGGATGACACCTTCGCAATTTGGAGTCATACTGAAGAAGAACTGGAGAAATTTCTGGACCAACTAAACGGCATCCACCCCAATATACAATTCACCATGGAAAAAGAAACTGATGGCAAACTTCCATTTTTAGATACACTGGTCATACGCAATCCGGACCTCAAACTAGGACACAAAGTATACAGACAACCCACCCATACGGACCGATATCTACACAAAAATTCCAATCACCACCCACGACAAAAGAGAGGCATGATCAAAACCTTGGTGGATCGTGCTAATCGAAACTGTGAAACCCAATTTCTCAACAATGAACTTAACCATCTGAATTGGGTCCTACAGGCAAATGGCTATTCCAAGAATGAAATAAAAAGAGCCATCAAACCAAGAAAACAACATCCAACTGAAGAAAAACAGCCCCCCACAAACAAAGTATTCCTGCCCTACATCAAAGGAGTCACTGACCGCATGGGAAAACTGATGGAAAAACACAACTTTCAAACAGTCTTCAGACCCACCAGAAAAATACAACAAATGCTAAAATCAGCAAAAGACAAAAGGGACCCCCGCACCGCTGCTGCAGGAGTATACCGCATACCATGCAGCTGTGGACAAGTATACATCGGAACCACAAAACGAAGCATTCACACCAGGATAAAAGAACATGAAAGACACTGCAGACTACAGCAACCAGAAAAATCTTCAGTAGCTGAACATGCTCTCAAGCAAAGGGGACACAAAATCCTATTTGAAAACACAGAAATACTGGACAACACCAAAAGCCACTACACCAGATTATACAGAGAAGCCACTGAAATTCACAAACACCAGCACAGTTACAATAAAAAGAAAAAAAAGAAAAAAGAAGAAAGTTTAAAAATTAGCAAAACCTGGCTACCAGTCCTGAAAAACACAGCCTGCAAAAGGTCAACGAACTCAGTCCAACCACCAGGACATGGGAATACTTCTCACAATGAACATGCTAATCACGCTCATCAGCCACTCGTTAACATTTCAACACAACAAAAAACCCCACCTAATCTCCTATAATTTAGCTCTATAAATAGAACATTGCCACTCTACCTGGGCACAGAGATTTTGCGTCTATCTGTGCTCCTACCCTCTGAAGATGCTGGCCACAGATGCTGGCGAAACGTTAGGAACCACAACTTCCAGAACACGGCCACACAGCCCGGAAGACCCACAACAGCCATTGAACTCCGGCCGTGAAAGCCTTCGACAATACAATAAATGCAGTGTTGGAAGCTCTGAATGACCAGATGGGGGACAGAACATCTTGGAAAATATATATCCATACGGTTGATAAGTGTCAACACTGACTTGATAGCACATTTCCAATCAATCACCCATTTGGCCACACTTCTTCAGATATTGAAAGGATCAATCCTGATGCCTTAAGTTTCTGTACAGTTCTGTGATTCCAGGAGACAGGTTTTCTCCAAAAGTATTAGATAAAAAGCAAAGTAGAAATAGAGATGTAAGAGGATGTTATTTATTTGCATTTAAATACTTTTGCACTGTTATATTTATATTTATCACAATACAGCATTCTTATTAGTAAGGTGTCACAGGGAAACACAAGGAACTTATTATTTAAATCTACCCTATGCATAACTGAAAAATATTCCCATTATGATAATATTAGCTGGTGCTTTATATGCATGGGGTCATAAAAGATCTACAGAATAGAATCCCTTCTTGGCTTTAGCATATGAGATATAGAAAATAAGTGGATTTTTAATGATGAAACAGCTGACATTTTTGCAATAAGCCTCACCACTCAGACAAAATTACTAATACATATTGCTATGCAGCATCAATATACTTCAAAGTATAATTAATTCACCTTGAGGTACGTCTTGTGTGAAAGGTAATGAGTGAGGATTCTTGAAACAGCCTTTTATAACTCTCTTCAGACAATTGAGTGATTTCTTAATAATTGTTGATGGATTAAGATTTCAAGGGAGAATAAGAAAACCCTTCTTTCTAAAAGAAGGTCTGATTACAGTAGCTCCTATGAAGTGAGCACCAGATTATTTCTAGTCTATTGATCCCCAACAGGAAAAGAAGCACTCTACAATTCCTAAGGTTGCATAACTGATATCCTTTCACATGGAAGGAAAGAGTTATCTTGGGGGGAGGGAAAACTAATAAACCAAATGTTCCAATAAAACTTTCAAATTTGTTCTTAGCATTTTACCTTGCCCTTTCTCCATGAAGACTGAAAAGTTCCTCCCTGTATACACCTCTCTATACACACTGTGAACAATCTTGTGCTAACTGAGCAAAGTTATTGAGAGGCTGGTGATATTTTTGCAAATTGGGGAGTATATATTGATTTAATCCACTTAATAAAGTTTCCTCCAAAATTCATATTTTCCAATACCTTAAACATGAATGACCAATTTAAATTGTCAAAGGCTTTTTCAGCATCTATAAATATCAAAGCCGCTTGCTTTTCATAATGTTGCTCCAAATATTCCAATACATCTAATATATTTCGGACCTTGTCTCGGATTTGTCTCTTAGGTAAAAAACCAGCTTGATCTTGATGAATAAAGTCCTTAAGAATATTTTTCATTCTTTCTGCCAATATGGTTGTAAATATCTTATAATCATTATTCAATAAAGATATTGGTCTATAATTCTTAGTTAAGGTCAAATCTTGTTGTTCTTTAGGAATCAATGTTATATGCGCTTCTTTCCAAGTCTCTGGCATATTTCCTGTTTCCAAAATCGAATTCATAGTATTCTGTAAGGGTAAACATAATTCATCCTCGAAGCATTTATAATAAGCTGCTGACAATCCATCAGGTCCAGGTGCTTTCCCACTGCTGATTTTCTTGAAGGCCTTTACCATTTCTTCTGTTGTTATCGGGTTATTTAATATTACTCTTTGTTGGTCATTAAGAACAGTTAGCTTTTGTTTACACAAATATTCATCAATATCAACTAGATTGACATCTTGTTTTTTGTATAGTTTTGAATAGTAATCATGAAAGGCTTCTTGAATATCTATATTATTCACCAAAATTTTTCCTTCATGTTGTATATTAACAATTGAATTATTTTGTCTTTGTTTCCTCAGTTTATAAGCTAACCATCTCCCTGGTTTATTTGCATGTTCAAAATATTTTTGCCTTGTAAATTTCATTTGGGTTTCTATTTCTTGTGTCAATATCATAGATATTTGTTTTTGTAGAAATTTAGTTTGAGTAAGCAAAGTATCATCCATTGGTTTATCTCTTAAACATAACTCTTTGCTTTTAATTTCATCTAAAATCAATTGTATTCTCCCTTGTTTCTTTCTCCTCATTTGAGCATTGTATTGGATAAAATAACCCCTCATATATGCTTTACTGGCATCCCATACAGTTTGTAAATTCATGCCTTTGTTTAAATTCAATTGAAAATATTCTCCTAACCTTTTTTTACATACATCAACTATATCATTTCTCCGAAAGATTGACTCATTCAATCTTCATCTAAATACATTCCGTTTTCCTTTAAATGTCAACATTACAGGATTGTGATCTGAGAAGGTCTTAGGTAATATTTCAACTTTACCAATGTCCATCATTAAACTTTTAGAAATCAAAATCATATCTATTCTAGAGAAGGATTTAAATCTCTCTGAGTAGTATGTATATTCTCTTGAAGTCCCATTCATCAATCTCCAAATATCTTGTAAATCCAACATTTCTTTCAAATCAAAAAATGTTTCTGGTAATTTTCCCTGTGCATGTTTCACTTCTTTTTGTGAGTGTCTATCCATCATTGGGTGGATAACCCCATTCCAGTCACCCATAAAACACCAATTTTCATAGGGTAAATCCAAAAGTTTATCCATTAAATTTTTATAGAATACTCCTTTGTCCATATTTGGTGCGTAAAGTCCAACAATTAATGTTTTAGTTCCTTGTATATTAATTTCAACTGCAATATATCTTCCTTCGTCATCAACTAGTATCTTTTTTGGATTTAACTTTGGTTGTATATACAAAACTACTCCCTTAGTTTTTTTAAATCCATCCGAAATAAATTCTTCTCCTAATTGTTTACAAATCAAATACTTAATGTCTTTTTTACAAATGTGAGTCTCTTGTAGACAAGTTATATCCAATCTCAGTTTTTTCAAAGAATGGAACATTTTTCGCCTCTTTTGTGGAGAGTTGGCACCATTTATGTTCCATGTCAAATATTTATAATCCATGAGTGTTTTGATGTTTAAAAGCCTTTTTTCCAGTCCAGTCCTGCAGCTCCCAACACAGATAAATCTTAACTCGTCTCTTTATTTTTTAGTACAGCTCCCAACACAGATAAATCTTTGCTCATCTCTTTATCCTTTGATGTCTCCACTTTTCCTTCCAAATCTCCAGATGCATCTTTCAAATCTGTCTTATATTTCTCTAAAAATGCTTTTGCTTTTAAAATGGAAGTTATCCTAAATCTTTGCCCTTTAAATATAAACTCAGATACATTCACTAATACAAAATATTTTACAAATTCGAGTCCCATTTAAACCGGAATTATTTTTATTAGGAATATGGGAAGAACAAATGGGAAAACAATTTGTAAGAATTATGCAATATATGGTTAGTGCAGCATGACTTGTATATGCGCAAAATTGGAAAAACCAGATTTTACCTACGATACAAGATTGGATGTTAAAGTTGATGGATATGGCAGAAAATGACAAATTGACATGTTTGTTAAAAGAAAACTCAAACTGTTACTATCTTAAAGAATGGAAACCATTAATGGATTATTTGCAACATGCAGGTGGAGCAAAGCTTATTTTGGGTTTTGAAGACTAAAATATATATAGATTGATATATTAGACAGGAAATGTTTTTGTATGTTATATATAGAACTAGCATGTAAGAAAAAAAATTTTTTTTGAATTATTAAGACCAGAGATAAATCGGAAGTTGACTATATCTTTTTTCTTTTTTCTTTACTTTTCTATACACTTTTACTTCTTTCTTTGATTTGTATTTCTATTTCTTTTTCATTTTCACCCTTTTAACTATGCATATTTAAAACTCTAATAAAATTTGGGGAAAAAAAAGAGAGGCTGGTGATATTTCATTAGAGACAATCTTGAAGAGTACAGATTGCTTAGATCCATTCCTGCCTGAATTTCAGCTTCAATATGATCAGGAACTGGCCCAGATCATCCAAACTTTTACATGATCTGTGGGGTCCTTGGTGTTCTCTGAGCCTTGTTGTTTTCTTGCAGATGTTTCACTGACAGACTAGGCAACATCTTCAGTGTGAAAAGGGTGTGGGACTTGCTTTCTGTTTATATATCGTGGCTTGTCCTGCTTGTGTTGGTGGAGGTGTTGTTCTCTCCTTAGGAGTTCCTTGATTGGGCTGTTGTTTGCTGCTTGGTTGATTGACTAAGTTAATAGTTCCTTGATTAAGGTATAATGTACTGTTTTATTCTTCCTCTAGTGCTAATTGTGGTGTTAATCTTCACATATCTGGGTGTTGATTGCTGGTGAGGAGGTGTTCTGGTCTTCTGGCTATTCTATAGTCTCTTATGAATGGTATGTAAATGTTGTTTACCTCTATGTGTCTGTTGATGGCTGTTTTGTCTGAGTGCCAAGCTTCCAGGAATTCTCTAGCATTTTTAGATTTGGCTTGGTTTAGAATGCTCACAGTTTCCCAGTTGAAAGTATGGTTGAGTCTGTCCATGTGTTGTGAGATTAAGGAGTTTTCATCGTGTCTTCTGACTGCTAATTGGTGTTCGTGGATGCGCTCTGCTAGTCTTCCGCCTGTCTGTCCTACATAGTTGCTGTTACAGACCTTACACTGCATGTTTTAGATAACTCCTGTTTTTTCTTCTTTGGTTACTGGGTCTTTTGGGTTATTTAAGATGTTTTGAAGGGTTTTGGTTGGTTTATGTGATACGGTGATACCATGTGGTTGTAACAGTCTGTTGTTAGTCTCTGAGATGTTTCTGATGTATGGTAGTGTTATCCTTTTTATAGCTTCTGTTGGTTATGTTGTAGGGGGTTGAGTGGTCAGGCACATTTTGATAAAGTTGAGTGGGTATCCATTTTGCTGGAGGATGCTGTATAGATGATGTGTTTCCTTTTTCTGGTGTTCTGCATTTCTGCAATGCATTAGTGCTCATATGAATAATGCTGTTACACAGCTCCTCTAGTGCGAGGTTGGATTGTTGCTTTGGTAATGAAGCACTTGGTTAGTGTGAGTAGATTTCCAGTAGATGTGTTTCTAGCTTGCCATCATTTCCTCTACTGATGAGGATGTCCAAGAAGGGTAGTGTGTTGTTGTTTTCTTCTTCTCTTGTGAATTTTATTCCATTGAAGATGTTGTTGATGGTTTCCTGTGTTTCCTCCAGTTGTTCCTTTTTTATTATGACAAAGGTGTCATCTACATACCAGATCCATACTTTGTATTTTATATGTGGGAGTGCTATCCTTTCTAGATTCTGCATTACCATCTCTGCTATGAGTCCTGAGATTGGTGATCTAATGGATGTTCCTTTGATTTGTTGGTATATTTGTCCATCAAACTGAAAGTAGGTAGTGAGGCAGAGGTTAATGAGGTCCATGATTCTGGCTATTTCTATCTTGGTGTATTTGACTAGGTCAGGTGTGTTGCATAGAACTGCTGCCATGGATTCTTTCACTAGTGCTGGGTCTATGATTGTAAAGAGAGCACAAAGGACCCCACAGTTCAACCCTGGGCTACAAATATTCTCTTTCATTGGTTTTACATGATCTCTCCGTAGGTTTTGATAGCAGAGATCACAATGCTCTCTTTGCAAAAAAGATGCAGCAGAAATCTGTTTAAATTAAACATTTGGGAATTGGAGGAAATATGCACAATATGGTATACTAATATGAATGTAGACCTTTTAAAATACAGGAAAAATCACTTGCAAACTGGAAATGATGAACTTAAGCTGGAGGAAGCCAAATCTGGAAAAACAAACAAACAAATTAACTCAATTCAAATAGATATTCCGAATTACATTTTTTAAAAATTGAAACATAATTTCAAATTGGAATAAATGGTCAGTTCAGATCAGTTTAATGACCCATATCAGACTGAGATGATTTACATACACTAGCATTCTTGGGGAATGATGGGGAGGGTGTGTGGGCTTCTCTACAGCCACATCATAAAGTACAGATTCAAACAAGCAAGCCAACAAGAAATGGTAAAAAAAGGCAAAATAGTACAATGAACAGCCACCAAATGCCAGCCAAGTCTATCTGAATGTTGCTTAAAGTTAATTTTTCTTTATCTGGAAATTCATGGTGCAATGTGCCATTGATGTGATTGGTAACTTTGAAATGTTAGAGAATTACACCAACTCCTATATGACAGGCCAATTGCAGTAAAAATATTATCTAACTATATCCCTTTTGAACAATATCTTAAGCATTAATTAATTATTCCATACAAAAACATTACAACTAATACAAGACCCTTAGAGACCACTTTCCATATTCTGTAAGAATTACAGTCTTTCCATTTTTTAGATGAAATACTCTATTCCAAAGGGACTTATCTTTCATTTAGCCTTATGTGATTGAGACATACTTTTACTTTGCATTCTACTTTTTAAAAAATTAAAAGAAAACCCCAAATATTTCATTGGCTGCTCTAATACTTAATTGATTTCTGACTTTCACATCTTTATCTATGGTAGTGTGTTAAAGATCAGAGTTCATACTTGCTTTACATCTATACAGTTGTACATCTATACAGCTCTCATCTTTTCTTTCAATAAAATGTATAAATGCACATGAGAAGCCATTCTTAGGGGGAGGCATGAACAGTTGTCTATGAAAAGCTATTTTGGGCATTTCTGGTGCAAAGAGATACTAGAAATTGGTTTTTTAGTCTACTTTATTTTTAATGAAAATCAGCAGCTGCTGAAGTATTGTACAGCATTAGATACAGCTGATACAGCTGAACAGCACAGCATTGGAAGAAAGGAAGGTAATCAGACAATGAAAAGCATGATTAAAAGGAAACTTGTTGCCAAATTTAAAAGTAAGCCTCCTTGGTTGAATTAAGAAAAATCTCTCAAATTATGAGATCAATGAAAGAATAATTTTCTGATATTTCATTCAAAGAACCTATTTTTAAAATGTACCACAAACCAAAATGCTAACTTCTGAAATATCTAAATGTCATATAATATACAGCAGATAATAATTTATGGAATTTATTACCATAAAACTCTGTCAAACATTAGACAGCTTTAGAATAGAGTTAAACTTTGGTTGATTGATTGATTGATCAATTGATTGACTTTTAATGTATATCAAGTGAGTGTCAACTTTTAGCAACCACATTGATAGACCTCCTCCAGGAAGATCTGTCCCCAATGTGGTCCTTCAATTTTTCCTGTAGCACACCCATTGCCACGGTAATTAACTGCACCCACCTTACTGCTGGTCCTCTCCTCTCCTCTCCTCTCCTCTCCTCTCCTCTCCTCTCCTCTCCTCTCCTCTCCTCTCCTCTCCTCTCCTTTCCTTACCAGCATTATAGAATTAGGTCTTGACATAATGTGCCCAAAATATCAAGCCTGATTATTTGCACCTTCAGTGAGAACTCTGAATTTATTTGTTCCATGAATTTGTGAACTAACAAAGTAACTTTGATATACTATCAGCAAAATTAAAAATTGTGAATCAATATCTACTCATAAGAGCATCCTGTGGCCTCTGGATGAATTAGGTTCAGGAGCTCTAAGGATGGATAGAAGAAACTGATTTTGGACTATGATGCTAGAATATGCATCTTTCCACACAATAGAATTGGATTGGCAAATTAGTCTGATGGATTTAAATAAATATCAGTAACAGTAGCTATATTATGCATTATAAAAATATAAATTAAAAAAATAGGAGAAAAAAGGGAAACAGAGATAGATAATAATGGTAGCCATAAGGGTGCCTGAAGCTCTCTCAGACTACTGGCAGTTTCACACAGTGAACTGTTTTGTGTTTCCTGGCAAACAAATGCAAACTGAATTTCTGCTCTCCTTAGGTCAAATTTAATTTGTACTCCAGTAACTTTAATCCAATTGCCTACACTGAATTATCCAGAACACTTTTTCCATGACATAAAATCTGAAGGTCACCTGTATTGAATGTCTCCATGCATTTTGGCATTCCAAAGAATTGTTCATGCTGCACAATCAATACACTATGGATTCTCAGCTGATTTCTTTTTAATGTTTAAGGTTAATACAAAACATTGTGCTTATGCAAATATCTCATTCTTTTTTTCCTTCTGCATTACTGATATTCATGCATTAAAAAAAAACTGTAAAATCATCATGATCATCATCTTCATCATCATCAACATCCAAGAGAAGTTCAACTGCCTCCAGCACAAAAATCCTTACGTAAAGAGATATTTGTCATTTTTTATTATGTTTTAATTATACTTTTGTATGAATAGTTTTGTTCATCTTTTTAATGTATGTCCAAGAACCTTTTCGATATAGGGTGATAAAAAATTGATTTTTTTAAAAAAAAACTTAGCAAAGGATTGCTAAGACTCATGTGTGCATGACAACATATTGCAGAAAACAAAATTTGATGAGATTTGAGGTTCCTACCAGTTTGCCTTTTTTAACCAGTATATTGGTGTGCATATGTCTGTCAATCAAGCACAGGACAAAAACAATAATGATGCAATTATACCTGAAAATAATGAAGATTTTATTTTTTGTAGAGTTTTATCAATGTATGCCAAAGTACTGTAGGTGGCAACACCTATTCAAACTTGGCTGATCTTCAAAAGCTAAGGAGGATAAAGTTCGCTTGAGCCACTTTGGTGTAATAGTTAAGGCACCAGGCCAGAAAGTGTGAGACTGTAAGTTCTTAGGTACAAAGCCAGCTGGGTGACCTTGGGCCAGTCCCTCTCTCTCAGCCCTAGAAACCACTTCCTAAATCTTGCCAGGAAAACTGCAGAGACTTCTCCAGACAGTTGCCAGAAGTCAACAATGACTTGAAGGCACACACACACACACACACAAAATCAACAACCTTGCTTAGTGCTTGGCTAGGAGAGGATCAGGAGAACTGAAGGCTATATATAGCCTGGGAAATTTAAAAAAAAATCCTGAAGGAGGCAATAGCAAACTACTTCCATATTGATGGTTGTTGTGGGTTTTCCGGGGTGTGTGGCCGTGTTCTGGCAGTTCTGGTTCCTAATGTTTCACCAGTCACTGTGGCTGGCATCTTCAGAGGACAGGAGCACATCTAGAAGATTCTGTCTGTGCCCAAGTGGAGGGTGTGTGTGTTCCTGCTGGTGTTTATAGCTGCTGAGAGGGTGTGTGTCTTCTGTGGGTCACTTACAAGAGATTTGGAGAGGGTTTATTGTGGTGATTAGGGGGTGTGGTGCTGTCGTGTGTGGGATTAGCACATCTATTGTGTGAGTCATTTGTATATTTCTGTGGTTGAGTAGAGTTCATTGACCTTTTGCAAGCTGTGTTTTTCAGGACTGGCAGCCAGGTTTTGCTGATCTTTAACCTTTCTTCTTTTTTATTGAAACTATGGAATATACTTCCATATTACCTATCTGTATATGTCTGTAAAGTCATCAGGAACCAAGTTCTACTCAAGGGAGTCCTTAAGTTTATTTAATCAGCATATACTGTACATAAAACCTGATAATGTTGATGGGGGAAAGTAATGCCACTGAGATAAGAAAATATAATTCTAGCAAATTTGATTTCAGAATTAACTATACAAATTATAGCAATTAAACTAGAGTTCAGGAAGATTGGGATATAGAACTAACTCAGCTAGAAAAACAGCATGATTGTTGACTGTTTAGCTTCATATCACACAGACACACAAACATATCTACAAACCAGAGATACACACAGACAAAATGGTTAGTGAAGTGATTCAAAACATAGTGACTATTTAAAAAGTGCAGTACAATATATGCTCCACATGTACTAGAGATATTGTTTCCTCAGCATTGATGCAAAAGATTCTTTAGGTAATATGGAGAAAATATTATCTAATAATTTGGAAAATATGGCAGTGTTCAAAGTGCAATGGTATAAAAAGGCCCAGTTTAAACTTATTTTTAGAATGTAAGACTGGGGAAAACCCTTCCTGAAATTCTGGAGAACCACACAGCTTAGCACACCCAAAAGTAGGAGTATTGCACAGCTGGTTTTCTTACAAGAATAGTAGTAATAACGGCAGAAAGATGAAAGCTGGAGCAGAACCCTCTCTTAAAATTGTCTTAGAGGAAATGAAAACTTTCTCCATTCTCTTTTTAAAGGTTGTCAACTGGTATAACAGCTAGCATAACCACAAATACTGATTTATGCACACACAAACACTGTTGTTCAATGTAAGATTTTAAAAATCATTTTGTTAGGAGTGCTATAATGAGGGTTTGGAATAAATATAAAGTACGATTGTCTCCTAATGTATCATTGTGTTTGTCAGCTCATGAAGCATTTGTTAGAAGAGAAAATGTGGGGGGAACAAGCTGGTTAACTAATAAAGATTTGTTAAATTTTGAAGATGGTGAACCAAAGCTTAAAACAAGGGAATTGTTAGAATTGGATGGTTTTACATGTCATTGGTTTACATATTTACAGTTGTCAGAACATTTTAAAGTGGATAAAAAGAATTTTAGATTTGTTAATGAAACAACTCAATTTGAAATGGAACTTTGTATAAATGATGAACATGTTATTACAAAGATGTATAAAATGTTGCTACAGATGAATTTAGAAGATGAACAAGTTAAAGAATATATGATTAAATGGGCTAAGAATTTTGGATATAATATTATGTTGGAGCAATGGGAGAACATGTGGAACAAAGGTTTGAAGTTTACTTTGAATTATAATTTAAAAGATAATTTTTATTAAATGATGTATCGTTGGTATTTAACTCCTGACAAGTTGTCAATAATGTATAAGGGAATAACGAATGTTTGTTGGAAATGTTCTCTTGGCAAAGGAACTTTTTATCATCTTTGGTGGACTTGTGAAAAAGCTAAAAAGTTTTGGGATCAAATATGTACTAATATTCAAAAGATCCTTAAAGTGGACTTACAAAATAAACAGAACTGTTCCTCTTAGGTTTGATGGAGGAACAGCTCGAGAAACAAAATGGGACTTTGCTTTTATACATTATTACAGCAGCAAGACTTTTATATGCACAGAGATGGAAAGATCCACGAATACCTACAGTGGAAGAATGGATTATTAATTTGATGGAGTTGGCTCAACTGGTCAAACTAACAGCATTGATAAGAGAAAATACTGTTTCTTGATTTCTTTCTACTTGGCAACCACTTTTAGACTACTTGCTTGTGTCGGAAAAAAATGAAGTTTTGATTTTGGCTTTTAATGATTAAATGGTTTGATTTGATAGATGTAATGTTATTAAGGTTTAACTAATTGTAAGAGATTATATTTGTAAATGCATTCATATCTGTACTGGAAAAGGTCAGAAGTCACTTTCTGTTTTCTTTTTGTCTCTGTTCTGCACTTTTATAGTTTTTCTTTTTTCTTTAATTCTGTACTCTAGCTTTTCTATATTCTACAGTATATTTTGTGTTTTAATTATATTCTGGAAGAAATAATAAAGTTCTTTATAAAAAAAAACAAAGCACTGTTGTTCAATGTATGTGTTAAACATCTAACAATAAGTACTTTACTTAGAGTGCCTATTGTCATGATCTCATCTATGCCACCCTGCCATGGCACCAAGCTGTGAAAGCTCTCAGTTGGGGGGTGCCTGGCAGTAAAATCGCCAGACAAGTAAAGCGGAAGCCTAGTGTATTCGGAGAACTGCAAAAATGTAAATCAAAGAAACAAGAGGAACAATTCAGCACCCAGGACAGATCAAAGGGCGAATCACCGTGTCAGTGGATTCAAACAGGAACAGCAGGAAACTGAGAGACAAGAAAGGAATGCACTCAATAGGCAAATCCCAAAAAGGGGGAGGAACTTGGAGACTATTAATTTGTTGAGTACAGGGACCTACTTCACTCGAATCTTTAACATGTCATGGATCACTAGCATAATTAAGATTCCTTCGTATTCCTACCTGACTTGTGTAAGGAGTGCTGTTTTATAAGCTAAAGGATCGAGATCGTCACACTATTGTTATCCATATATTACTCATTTCCTTTTTTCTTTTTCCCCCCTAAAGTATGTCAGTGCTTTCTGATGACCTAATGTGATATATCCTTTTTTAAAATGATTTTAATATTCCATTGGAAAAAAGGGATTTAGCAATAAGAGTGAAGTCTGAACTTCTCTGGAAGATTAAAACCTGAAGGGAAAAAAACAATATCGAGCATTTCTGTTACAGCTTCTTGCTTCAATTATCTGTGATAATAAACTGAAGAATTGTTCGGGTTAATTCTGATGTCTTCTGTGACCTGAGGGAGAATGGTATGATGCATAATGTGTTTGACTATGACAGGGGAAGCCAAGGTTCAAGCCTACTCTCGGCTGTGGAACCTCACTGGTGACTTTAGGCTAATAGTATCTCCCATTATACTGAGAACAAATTGGTGGAAGAAGGGCTGTGTGACCCCTTCTGAAGACAGGAAAATAATCTAACAAATAAATAAAAATAAAGCAATACAGCATGTTAAGAATTGAAGTGCATAGATAATACATTCATGTAATAAAAATTTCAATTCTGTAAGTTTCATGGCAATCAAAAGTGGACTTTCATCTAACTGGATGTGTTTAGGGTCAAGGAATCAGAAAATGATCAGAATTTTACAAGCGTCTGGGTTTACTCATTCACACCTTTCAGTTGTTTTAGTGTCTACATCCAAAGGCATTTATTTATTTAATTTGATTTTGGTGCCACCTGACTCCAGATTCTTTTTTTATTTATATCTTCCCAACTTTTCTTAAAATGCCTTGTTCAAATTTCCATTTAGAGAAGGTATAATGATAAAAGGAGGAATCGGGATTTTCAAGTTATTGTTCTGAATGTCTGACATGATCATACCTCAAAAGTGCACATTCCTGACCAGTATGACCAGTTTGAAAATTGCAAATGATCAGGCTCTCCCAGGATGGATTGAACATGATAAAGAAACACCCAAATAGGTCTGTAGTATATTGAATACGGACAATGTGATGGTGGAGAAGAGACAGTAGGAAGATTGAGGCCCTACAGTTTAAATGAGTAACAGAATGATTAGACAGTAATGGATTTTCACTATTTATTCCTTGTGAGCAAAACATAATTAGAAACAGGGCTAAGCAAAGTTCAGTGTTAATTGCTATATATTTATGCTACTTGCATAAAGCCACAAAATAGCTTAGAATGTGGAGCCATGGGAAAAGCTGCAATATATAACAAACTCCCTCTTCTGCCTGAATTTGACTTGCAAAACAAAATTAAATAACTTGATATCAAAAGAAGGCTAGGCCAGATGATAATCTTAGTCCCAACTGACAGATGCAGGTAGTCTTCATTCAGCGACCAGTCATTCAGCAACCGTTTGAATGAAGGGATTTACAACAGGTCCTCATAGTTGCAGCCATCACAGCGTCTTGGCAGTCACATGATCACAATTCAGGCACTCAGCAACTGGCTCGCAATTATGATGGTTGCAGCATCCCACAGTCACGTGATTGCCATTTGCGACCTTCACTGCTGGCTTCCAACAAGAAAAGTCAATGGGGAAATTGGCAGGAGGTAGCAAATGATGACCATGTGATGTCATGCCTAACTACCATATGGGATTCATCTAATGATGGCAACTGTAACTGCCAGAACTGCTGCCATAAGTCTGCACAGTCATGTGACATCGCACTTTATGAGTGCATCACTTAAGTTTCTTACTGCCAGTCTTATGAAATGGTGATCATCTTCGTGTTTCCAAAATCAAAGCATCTACTGTAGCTCCATCTCTCCCAGCTGGAAAACATTGGGGTGATTGAAAACCCTGAGCAAAACAAGATTAATTCTGGCTGGTTCAAGAAGACCAACTGTAATATGCCTTTAATTGCCAAAATGCCTTTAATTTCTCAAAATAATATCTTCCCTCCTCTGAAAGAAGCTTCTGTTTTTTTACTTTATTTTAGAATGCTTGAGGTTTATTTTAAATTTCTCTTGGTGGTATAGATGAGCTGAATTTACATTTGGAGGGAGTTGGAAGGGTGCTATTGCTGGTGTTTATGATGATGGTGATGATGCTATTACACATGTTTCATTTTGAAACCATGCCAGCTGTTTGCACTTCCCAATCTGAAAGAACTCAATGGGAGCAATTTGTGAGGTCTTCTTTGAGGATTTAACAGGAAATGCATAAGACGTTAGTGTGAATGTAAATTAGTATTGATACGATTATACAGTGAAAGACAATATAGTAACACAGCTTGGCCATCTCATAACTAAATAAGTGTAAGGAAACCACACTCCACCCTGGAGAACTACACTGAAATGTGTTTGTTTCCTTTAGGAGTAAATTGTCTTTCATTAAAATGAATGAGAACTGGTAGAACCAGGAAGAGAGATCAACACCAAATTCTGGTGTTAATTAAATTAGGTAAAGGGTAAAGGTTCCCCCCAAGGAGCGTGGTGGCTCAGCGGGTAAGACGCCAGGCTTGTTGATCGGAAGATCGCAAGTTCGGAGGTTCGAATCCCTAGTCCTGCGTGCGGAGTGAGCTCCCGCACTAGCTCCAGCTCTTGCCAACCTAGCAATTCGAAAGCATGCAAATGCAAGTAGATGAATAGGTACCACTTCGGTGGGTAGGTAACAGCGTTCCGCGCGTGTCATGCGGCCACATGACCGTGGAAGCGTCTTCGGACAACGCTGGCTCTTTGGCTAACAAACGGAGATGAGCACCGGCCCCTAGAGTCGGACACGACTGCACAAATGTGCGGGGGGTACCTTTACCTTTAAAGGTTCCCCCCGCACATTTGTGCAGTCGTGTCCGACTCTAGGGGCCGGTGCTCATCTCCGTTTGTTAGCCAAAGAGCCAGCGTTGTCCGAAGACGCTTCCACGGTCATGTGGCCGCATGACACGTGCGGAACGCTGTTACCTACCCACCGAAGTGGTACCTATTCATCTACTTGCATTTGCATGCTTTCGAATTGCTAGGTTGGCAAGAGCTGGAGCTGGTGCGGGAGCTCACTCCGCACGCAGGGCTAGGGATTCGAACCTCCGAACTTGCGAAATAAGAAATAAATTAAAATTAAGTTAATTAAATTACTATACAGTAATTTAAACCTTCTAGACTGTGCCAAATCTATTCTCTAACCCCTATGCTCTCTGGGGACAAATAATGGATAATTACTTTTTTGTTCTTGCCCACCTGATCTGTAGAGTTAGTATGAAATTGTGGCATAGTGAACTGAATTCCTGACCTGACAACACCCTTCAAATTGAATCATTAAAAATTAAATTCTAGCTAATCATATAGGTTCTCAAAAGGAAAGAAAACACATCCAAAGTTATAGTATAGTTTCTCTGTTCCCCTGCCTCCCCAGTTCATTTCTCACAATCTCTATGGCTTAAACTCTTCAGATATCAGGGCTGAAAACTCCATGTAATAATTTCAAAGAATTCTCAAAGTTACAGTATTCTTGCTGCAAGGCATATGCAGTGGAAGGTGGAGAGGAAAGAAAGAGGAGAAGGAGGGGAGAAACCTCATCCCAGCCACCAAATTGCCTCCTTCAAATTGCCTTTTCTAAGGAAAAGCGGAAAATGTTTCTTGTTTTAGAGAGAACATTTAACAAAACATAACAGAACCTGTCTTGTTTAGTTTATGCTTTGAGACAAGGCAATTGCTACAGTGTAATGGTGGCATCTATTGGTACATGTTAAATATGAACATCTTAAATTGAAAATTCCCCCTTTCCTCTCCTTCTCTCTCTTTCTGCAAAGCTGATGGTTGATACAGTCAAGTCAGTGTTTCTGCATGCCAAGAGCAGCTCTGAGATGACAATTCCTACACTGAGATGACAGTATGATTCATAGCAACAGCTATAAGATTAGCAATTTCTGGTGCAGAAGTCTTGCTACGTGGACTGACTAGGTACCAGGACTGAATGCACCATGAAAAACCAAACCTTTGAAAAGCAGCAGGTCTTTCTATTCCTTTAGACTCCAAGGGACAGCTTCTACCAAACTGTGTTCATAGACCTCATCGTGTGTGTGTATATGTGTGTGTGTGTGTGTGTGTGTGTGTGTGTGTTTTCCTTGCTCTGGTATGATTCACTCACTTTGACTTTCTGTGAAAAAGATAACAGGGAGCACAGCTTCATGTGGATCCAGCAATGGCAAAGAACATTTATTGTTTCCTCATCTTGATTGTATACATACACTGTATGTGTATTTTTTATTGGTTTATGTGTTACATTTATAACCTGCCACAATCCTGGAGGACCCATGCTATTATTTTTAGAAAATGCCTGAAGTAATGGATCCCAACTGTACTTCCCCAGATTGGACTGCAACTGCAATTATTACTAAACTAATAATAAGGAGGTGTGGTCCAACATTTGAAGATACCCCTTGGATAATTTGGTTGGACTCTTATGAAGAAGTTATGAGTTCATGTTTCCCTTCCCTACATTAGCCATTGGCTATTACTGGGTGTCTTTGAAGGTATGAGAGAGCATGACATCCCAAGATAAAACTCACAAACTTTCTGTAAGATGCTTATCAAGGGTACCATACATGGAACAAAACCAACCATGACCAGCTGTGGTTGATTGGTTAATTAATCTCCATGTTATTCAGTACCCCAGCCCTCTTTTCTGATTGAGTGGCCAACATTTTAGCATTTGCATTTTTAATACATTAGTGTTTAAAGACTTTTTAAAGAGAATTAGATTTAGTAAAGAATAAAAAAAGAAATGGATGTTTCAACCCTGAGTTTGAGGCACTTGTTTTAACCTTCACTCCAATCCTTCTCTTAAATTGGGTTAATTTTCCTATTTAAAGGGGAGATTTAAGGGGAGATTTAAGATACTCATTTTGCTCATTAACCCTTCCCAACCTGCCTGAAACTCTTGGGTCCACACACTTCAGTAACATCATGATGCTATTGGCAATGCTTCAATCACTAAAACAGTTGTTTATTTGTTTGTGTTTAATATGCTGCTTTGGGCTGATTTAAAACAATCTGGTGCCTTCCAGAAATATGGGGGAAACTCCCATTGATCTTCACTCCCAGAATAATAGCTAATGAAATGGGAATGTGCGAGTTGTAGTTAAACTCATCTGGTGAGCAACAGATTGTCTATCCCTGATTTCCTTCCTTCCTTCCTTCCTTCCTTCCTTCCTTCCATCCATCCATCCATCCATCCATCCATCCATCCACCCACTCATATACGTATTGTAGGCTACCAAATACAGGCTGCCAAAATCTGGACAAGGACTAAGTTGCAGCAAAGATAGATAGATAGATAGATAGATAGATAGATAGATAGATAGATAGATAGATGGATGGATGGATGGATGGATGGATGGATGGATGGATGGATGGATGGATGGATTCCTTTCCTGTTGAGGGCTTTCCTGTTGGACAGCCCAAATATGATACCTCTCGTATTCCACCAGGTGTTGACCTTCCAAGTAGTGTGGAGCGATGCTCCTCTTCTTCCTCCTCCCTTTTTTTTCTTCAGACTTTCTATATTTCTGTCTGTGATGTCTATTCTTCATTAATCAAATGCCATGACTGCTTTCTCCTCATTCAGTGCAATAGAAATGGTTCCTTATATTGAAACTCTTGGCCCTTAATTGTATCATAGGCAAAGAAGCAACAAGGTGTACTTCCCAAATAGAAGTTACTATAGTAAAACATATTAGCAACCTCTTGGTTTGGTATGATTTGGAACACTAGATGTATTGGATTTAACCTATTGCTGGCTTTGTGCATGATGTCTTATTTATCTGCACTTCAATAATGCTCTTTCAATGGACGGTTTCTTTTGTTCTTATTATTGTTATATTGAATTCTTAAAAAGAGATCACATACTGCATTTGTCAAGCATGGAATTACTCTCATATATAATCAGAATCACGGGGGGCAGCAGAGACAGATTATATTCCATTTGTAGAATGCCTACACAACTGAATCTTGTCGGCTTAGGATGTTGATTATTCCTCTGCATGGAGATGGGATCTCTGAAAATTACAAGTCCTACTTCTGTTCCATATATCACTTATGCCATCTTTGGCCTTAATGTTTCAAGAGAAAATTCCAATCCAGAAATAAGAAAAAGTTCTACTTTCTATTCAGTATTTGTAGTCAATCCTTTGTTTTCAGAGTTTTAGTAAAAGAAGACCTTTTAGTTGGTTCTTTCTTATGTAATAGAGGCATCATAAAAATATGTATGCATTTATTCATGGCTGAAAGTTATAATATGGTGAATTTGGTTTTGGTTTAATATGCTGCATGATCTTTGACATTCTGAGTTGTAAGTTCTGGTATATGGCTTAGTGTGATACATGATATGGCTTAGCTGTTTTCTGAACTAAACCACCTGTGGTATATTTGACAAAGCATGGTTAGCCAAAATCATAACCAAATCAGATCCAGTGGCTACTTCTAAGGAAGATCCTACTAAAGATCCTACTAAAGAAGATCCTATTTATTTTTACCTGCAGGTATAATTTAATTTAAACAATTTTATTTTTATTATAAAAAATAATTTAAACAAGTTCGGAGGTTCAAATCCCTAGCTCCCGCACTAGCTCCAGCTCTTGCCAACCTAGCAATTCGAAATCATGTAAATGCAAGTTGATTAATAGGTACCACTTCGGTGGGTAGGTAACAGCATTCCGCGTGCATCATGTGGCCACATGACCGTGGAAGCATCTTCGGACAACGCTGGCTCTTCGGCTAAGAAACGGAGATGAGCACCGGCCCCTAGAGTCGGACACGACTGCACAAATGTGCGGGGGGAACCTTTACTTTTACCTATAATTTAATAGGATTAAGGAATCTTTTTTTCCAAAACACTGTGTCTTAGCATGATGGAAACCAGTTCTATAACAATGAAAAAAAGCCCTGCTCCACCAGACCAGATATATGCCTTCCAGCTCATATACTCTGACAAATAGTATACATAAGCATTATTCTGTCCAGTTATTGAATACTAATAGTTTTACCAGTAGTATGCTTTTAAAACAAAAACAATGCACTTTTGCACTGATAAAGAATCCATAGGTTGCCAGTGATTCCCATAATCCTTCATTGTATCGTTGCAGCCCCACATCTGCATGGTATTAGATCCCCCACTCCTGTACTAGTCCACCATGTGAAAACACTGCATTTTGAAGTGGTTTGTCACCAGAATAGGGTAAAATTTACATGAACACCAGACATAAGGGTTTAGGGTTTTAAGGGAATGAAAAAGTACATTTCATAGGTAACATTAGGGGGGAGGCGATTGTTAGCAGGCAATGTTCAGTTTTACAGTTTTACACTGCTGCTGCCAAGCACATGTATTATTATTATTGCCTTTGGGAAAATGGATTTGCCAACAGCAATCCTGCTTGAAAACTGAAATAATTTCATGATCAACAGAATTCTTTGTACCAAGCACAGCACATATTTGATCACATAATCCACACTGGCTGTATGAGTTTCTTATGAAGGAACTTGTGAGTGTCTACTTATGTTCACATAAGGAGTAGTTAGATAAACCTCTGTTATTTATGAGAAGCTTGCATGAGTTGGTTGCTAGATAATTTACAAAGGTCACAGACTGATAGGTATCTGCTCTATAACCAGTGAAGTAACTTAATGTAACTTGATTCCCAGAACACACGCACACACACACACCCCTTCATAGATGGCAACAACAACAACAACAAAATTTAAGAAAATTTTAAAAAATGGTGCTTTAATTATTCCTTGCCAGTAAAAAACAGAGCAGACTTTGCAACTTGGGACCACACAAAAAAAGTACAGTGGTGCTTAAAAGATTGTGAACCCTTTTGAATTTTCAATATTTCTGCATAAATATGACCTAAAATGTGATCTTTTCTCCACACAAGTCCTAAAACTAGATAAAGAGAACCCAATTAAACACGAGTCAAAAACATTATACTTGTCCATTTATTTATTGAGGAAAATGATCCAAAGCTACATATGTGTGTGTGGCAAAAGTATGTGAACCTTTGCTTTCAATAACTGGTGTGTCCCCTATCACACTGTATATTCCTGAAATTCAGTTTCAAAAAATGTTTATAAATGGTGGTATCGCCTGGCCTTAGGGGCGTGGTGGCTCAGCGGGTAAGACACCAGGCTTGTCGATTGGAAGATCGCAAGTTCAGAGGTTCAAATCCCTAGCCCTGTGTGCAGAGTGAGCTCCTGCACTAGCTCCAGCTCTTGCCAACCTAGCAATTCGAAAGCATGCAAATGCAAGTAGATGAATAGGTACCACTTCGGTGGGTAGGTAACAGCGTTCCACATGTGTCATGCGGCCACATGACCGTGGAAGCGTCTTTGGACAACGCTGGCTCTTCGGCTAACAAACGGAGATGAGCACCGGCCCCTAGAGTCGGACACGACTGCACAAATGTGCGGGGGGAACCTTTACCTTTACTTTCACCTGGCCTTACTGCTAGGCAAAGTGAAGACATTGTCTCAAACAGCAGAGAGAGGGTAGCTGCATCTCTTCTCAGCCATTCCTCCTGAGCTTCCTTTCAGGCCTTTCCCCACTCCTGGAGGACAAAGCCACATGTATTTTGCAGCCTTTTAAGTATTACCATGCTCTCCAGTGAAGTAGGCAACTATCTCTTTTTGCCAGTGTTGAAGTCAGATTCAGCTTACTCTGCATCTGATGAAATATATGCAATGGAGAAGAACGCCATCTTGCTCTTGGCAGGCCGGTAAACCAGAATCTGCTTCTCCTGCTCCATCAATCCATCAAGAGTTGCCAGCTATGTGCTTCTTCCTTCCCAACTTCTAACATCATGTTTTCTTGTCTTCAATAAATAAGAAAGCCTTTGAAAGGTATGTCCATTAAGCAAGAAATATGTTAGATCCTGTCACATAGTTTGTGTTATTTTCTATCTCACTCATAGTCCCAGCCACATACAATTTATAGCTTCAAAAAAGGCAGTAAATTTCAAAGAGCCAACAATGTAGAACAAGTTTAATTAAGTGATACACCTTCTAAATAAAGAGAACAGTTTCACATTTTGACATTTTAAACTAGAAAATTGAATCACAAGAACAATGATGCATAGCTGGTCTTTCTTCCAGTGTTCTTCCCCTGCCACTTTCCTTTTTATTGAGTTTGATTTCATTTATTGCACTGATATTTTGATACAATTCTGTCACTGTGGCAAGAAGACTGAAACAAGGCTTATGCATGAATTTAGATGAGAACCATGCAACACTTTTATCTAATCTGAGCTCTTCTACCAAAGGGTCAGTACTTTTCTCTTTCCATCATTAAATGCTAACTTTGAAGGATAAGGAAATACCTCTTTATCATTTGGAAGCATGAGCCATTTAAATTAATTTTTCAGAGGCATTTTGCCAGGCATTTCTAGATCTCAGAGTCAAACCAACCCAGATTACTGCTCTGCTAAATCCTGCTGATTGATTTCATGGAATTTCTTCTTTCTCTTTAATTTTGAGTTTGGGAGCTTCGGCACAGACCTGAGCGCTGGGTGCTGTGGAAACTGAGCCGCCCTGGGGTATCTCTGTTGTCTTTATTAAGGGGCTCCTGACAGCCTATGGGAGATTGGGTATCAACTTGCTTGGTACGTTACGATTTTTCTTTCTTTATGTTCTGTTTAATCTGCATAAACTATGTTTCTGTTTAAATCTGTTTGCTTAAGTTTATAATAAAGCTTAAAATCTTTTATCCACTGTTGTGCTTATTGACCCTGGATATAAAAGAACCAATTGTCTGAGCACCTGATCACTGCTTGGACACTTGGCAGAACAGGGTTGGGTGGCATACACATTTATTTATTATTATTATTATTATTATTATTATTATTATTATTATTCCCAGCTTTCCCTGGTTGGGCTGCTTGCCTATACAACCAGGAGAATACATTAGTCATGACATTCTTCCAAGGTCATCCTCAGAAGTCAGTTGAGGAAACAACTACAGTAGCTGAGTGTGGTCAATGCCAAAAATTTTGTGGACTTTCATGTGAAAAGATCCTTTTAAAAAAAATCAGACTATTGAATTGAATTAAATTTTTGATAGAATTGTCTACATTTTCTTTCCTTTTTATCTTCTATCTGTTGAATACTTTGGGTATGGTATCCTATTGCATATTATTTCAAACTACTTGGAGAGGTTTTTTAAAACAACAGCAATAACTGGAATCTGGTAAAAAAATTAATAGATATAAAATGTTTACAAAAACACTAGATTCTGTTCTTATAATTATATCTTTATTATTTATTTTCAAACATTTAAGAATCAAATATTGTAAAAAGAGTTGTAAGTTTTTGGTTTTGTTTTAATCCGTTCAATCCGTTCAATCCGTGTCTGATTCTCAGAGACTGCCTGGACAAGTCCCTGCAGTTTCCTTGGCAAGGTTTTTCAGAAGTGGTTTGCCATTGCTTCCTTCCTAGGGCTGAGAGAGAGGGACTGGCCCAAGGTCACCCAGCTGAATTTGTGCCCAAGGTGGGACTAGAACTCATGGTCTCCCAATTTCTAGCCTGATGCCTTAGCCACTACACCAAACTGGCTCTCCCCATAAGTATTTAACTGCTGTTATAAAATATTTGTGTCCTTCTGAAATCCATGTCTCAGATAAGTTTAAATAAATAATGGTCATGCTTGAAATGCTTCTTCTAAAGAATATTCTATAGAGGCTAAAAAATGGGGAAAAAAATATGTGCCTGAGGATCCCAATATACCACTTTGATGACCATATCTTTGGCTTACAGTATGAAGTTATTTTATATTTGTTTAAGAAAAGCACCAGACAAGAATAGCAAAAAAACCCAAAAACGATTGAACAAAAAAGATTAGAAGGGAAGTAGAAGCAGATGCCGAAAGAACCAAGCAAGAGACTGACTCTTGTCACCCTCTGAGCAGATATGCTCCTCCAATTTGTCGACTTAAATCTAGAAAGAGCTTTATGGCAAGAACTAATACCCTAGAGGGGTCCAAAGAACAGAATCGAATAAATAAATGGAGGAATGAGCTCACCAATTTGAGTATTTTACCGAAGGAAGAAGTGGCCGCTGGAAACACTCTCCCTTATACAGTTTGGAGGACAATGATGAGGGTGGGGGTATCAAGGTGCAAGACAAATTTATTTAAGTGGGGGTTGTTGGCTGATGACAATACATTATGTGAATGCGGAGAAATCCAAGACCCGGAGCATCTGATGGTGTGTCGATTACTGTCAGAGCCTTGTACTGTCGATGACCTACAGCAAGCTAATGACAAAGCTGTGGCGGTGGCTACATTTTGGCAGAGTAAAGTTTGATTTGGACACAAAATTAAAAAAAAATACAATGCATGTAAATGTTGATGCAGTGACCTACTTTCAGCATCACATAAAAATACCCATCCAAGTAGGCACTGAAAAGAGCTCTGCATATTTATTTCTCTTATTAGGCTCTGATCAAACTACATCAAAGTCCCCACACATTGCAGTTAATGGATAGAACCCAAAAATATGTTCCCAATTTCTTGGAAATATATAACCTTTTCTCGAGAAAGTCATTCCCCCTCCAAGCTTCATGGTAGAGATGATACTCTTCTAGAGGTGTGAAGTTATTTCATGTTATTCTTCCATCCAGAGAAGAAGGTTATTTATTCTTTGGCAGCTGCTTTTTGAAGGGTTTTTTTTCCCTGCATGACTGAGTGCCTTGACTGTTATTTGGGAAATGGGGGAAAAAAAACAAAAAGTGGTCA
Organism: Charina bottae; assembly: GCA_023362775.1. NCBI lineage: Eukaryota > Metazoa > Chordata > Lepidosauria > Squamata > Charinaidae > Charina > Charina bottae. The sequence goes on from JALMGJ010000003.1 coordinate 142,098,098, forward strand.
GGTTCTTCTGGTGTAATAAGATGGTGACCACCACAGATGTACATCACTCCATCAACAATTGCCAAGATGGATAAATTATACAACAATAAATTTTGGAAATGCCACAACATTGTGGTGGTTATGCAAAAGGGCTCAAAAGTACTGGAAAGAAATGCACCAAAAACATGCAGCAAATCCTGAAAATAAAATTTGAATTGAAACCACAAATATTATTTATTAGGAAGGATCCCAGAGAATATAGATGAAAACTATCACAATTTATAATATATGCTGACAGCAGCAAGAATCAATCTGGCAAACACTAGAAAAGATAAACCTTGCCATCAATACAGGATTGGGAAACTAAAATTGAATAATATGCAGCAATGGAAAAACTGACTGAATGTATTCACAGCACAAGTTTAACCAAATTCAAGCAGGAATGCTTTCCTTGTAAATAAAATATCTCATAGCAAGTCAAGCTAAGACACTTAGAAGGTGTTTTTTAAAGAAAAAGAGAAACTGTATAATCATCATCATCCAAATGATCCAAACAGAAATGAGTAATAATGTCCAAAGTAAAGTATAAAAATATTCAAGTAGCAATTAATGGGTAGGCAAAAAAGAGGGGGGGGGGATGTGGAGAAAGAGAGGGAAAGTTACCAGAATACATTTTTATAAAGTTTTTCAATATATTTTTAAAACTTTTTTTCAAAAGTCTTTAAGTATATGTACATATCTTCTCTCTCTCTCTTTGCATTAAAAGAAAAGAGATGTTTTTTTAAAAAAACAAAATGTCAATAGATTTTAGATTAAATCCTTTTCAATTAAAAAATAACATTTTAGAAATTACCTCATTACATTTATGTTGTTGGGGATGCAGTGAAATTAATGCTTTATTTAATATATATCATTTCATTTGGGAGTGACGTTACCACATGCATTACCTCAACTTGGAGATTTTATATTTTCAGATATTTATAATCTTTTGAAGTTTGTCTCTATCAGATGGGAGTTGACATCTGGACAAAGAAAATGGATTTTTTGTACCTTATTTACATCCAAAAGGCTTATTGTTAGTATTGGAAAGACAAGCATACGGCTCCAACTATTCCGTGACCTGTAGAATTGATCAATATAGATTAGCTATGAGTGCAAAGAATTATGGCATCCATTTATTAAAACATTTACCGCACAACTTTATATATACACAAAATTATATACATAGCCCTGACATTTTCTGCCAGTCTCCCTTCAAAATACTAACCAGATATTTGCTTTTTGAGATTATCCAAAGTCAACTAAGCACTGCCATCTAGCTGAACAGAGTAATCAGGCCTCTGTATAATTCATCTTATTGCCAAACTAATTTCTGCAGGTCAACAGTTATTATTAACAGTTATTGGGAAAGGAGTATGGCAGGGCTGTATACTCTCACCCTACCTATTCAACCTGTACGCAGAACACATCATGCAACGTGCTGGGCTTGAGGAATCCAAGGCTGGAGTTAAAATCACTGGAAGAAACATTAACAATCTCAGATATGCAGATGATACCACTTTGGTGGCTGAAAGCGAGGAGGAGTTGAGGAGCCTTATGATGAAGGTGAAAGAAGAAAGTGCAAAAGCTGGGTTGCAGTTAAACCTCAAAAAAACCAAGAGTATGGCAACCAGCTTGATTGATAACTGGCAAATAGAGGGAGAAAAAGTGGAGGCAGTGACAGACTTTGTATTTCTAGGCGCAAAGATTACTGCAGATGCTGACTGCAGCCAGGAAATCAGAAGACGTCTACTTCTTGGGAGGAGAGCAATGGCAAATCTTGATAAAATAGTTAAGAGCAGAGACATCACACTGACAACAAAGGTCCGCATAGTTAAAGCAATGGTATTCCCTGTAGTAACCTATGGCTGTGAGAGCTGGACCATAAGGAAGGCTGAGCGAAGGAAGATAGATGCTTTTGAACTGTGGTGTTGGAGGAAAATTCTGAGAGTGCCTTGGACTGCAAGAAAATCAAACCAGTCCATACTCCAGGAAATAAAGCCAGACTGCTCACTTGAGGGAATGATATTAAAGGCAAAACTGAAGTACTTTGGCCACATAATGAGAAGACAGGATACCCTGGAGAAGATGCTGATACTAGGGAAAGTGGAAGGCCAAAGGAAGAGGGGCCGACCAAGGGCAAGATGGATGGATGATATTCTGGAGGTGACGGACTCAACCATGGGGGAGCTGGGGATGGTGATGGCCGACAGGAAGCTCTGGCGTGGGCTGGTCCATGAAGTCACAAAGAGTCGGAAGCGACTGAACGAATAAACAACAACAATAAATAATAAAATAAAATAAAATAAAATAAAATAAAATAAAATAAAATAAAATAAAATAAAATAAAATAAAATAAAATAAAATAAAATAAAATAAAATAAAATAATAAAATAAAATAAAATAAAATAAAATAAAATAAAATAAAATAAAATATAAAATAAAATAATAAAATAAAATAAATAAAATAAAATAAAATAAAATAAAATAAAATAAAATAAAATAAAATAAAATAATAAATAAAATAAAATAAAATAAAATAAAATAAAATAAAATAAAATAAAATAAAATAAAATAAATAAAATAAAATAAAATAAAATAAAATAAAATAAAATAATAAAGCATATAGCAGCCAGGCATTATCCAACCAATTATCCACATTATCTATTATGATATAGCAAACTGGCTCTATCACACGCCCAGGGCCCCAGGCTCAGGCACAAAACCAAGTTTTCAAGGCCTTACAGAAGGCCAGCAGGAATGGGACCAATCTGACCTTAAGGGGATGATGTTCCAAAAGGATGGGCACCACAGCAGAGAAGAGTCTCCTTCTGGGCCCAGCCAGCTGACATTCCTTAGCCAATGGTACACAGAGCATGCCCCTCCTGCTGGATTGGGTGTGTGTGTGTGTGTGTGTGTTTGTGTCAGAAGCACCAAAGCACCAAAGTGCTTCTGTAGTGAAAGGATTTGCCGGTGACATCACCATTGCCCAGGGGATGCCCACAGAGGCTCTTTTCATGTCCCTGTGATTTTTCCCACTGGAGTGGTACCTAGTTTGTCTACTCACATTTGCATGCTTTTCAACTGCTAGGTTGGCAGGAGCTGGGACTGATTTTTACTAATTGCTGGTAGCTCACTCCAGCGCGTGGCATACACTCTCAGGTTTCCAACTGCCGAGCTGTCAGCCTTAATGGCTTCTGACTCAGCGTCTTAACCACTGAGCCACCATGGTCCCTGCTGGATTGGGTAGGATGGTTATAGACAATTGGGTAAAGACTGTCCCATAGGTAACCCTGTCCCAAGCCATGAAGGGCTTTAAAAGTGACAACCAGCACCTTGTTTTTTTTAAAGGAGTAAAATGTATTTAAAAATTAGCGGAGTCACTGAATAGTTTCACTGTGTTTCAGACTAACTTACTTCTCTTCGACTGGTAACTTACTTCATTATAGTGAAGATATATTATACTCTGTCTTCAAATAATTGGTGAAATAAATACATAATAAAAGCAACAGATACTAACCAACATATTATTGGGTTAGCTGGACAGTGGTTCATGAAGGAAGATGTGATAATGATGATTCTTATACTTGAAACAGAGGAGTAACTTGATTCTCTTTTCTTTTTTTCATAACTTTTTAAAGATTTTAATAAAGAAAGATTAAAACTAACAAACTAATATTTAGAATAAAGAAAAGAAAGAAAAAAGACAGACAAAAGTGAAGAAGAAAGAAAGAAAGAAAGAAAGAAAGAAAGAAAGAAAGAAAGAAAGAAAGAAAGAAAGAAAGAAAGATTGAAGGAGGTTCTGAATGTCTTTACTGTAGTTATAAGTATAAATTTTACTGTTACTCTATGGTTACAGCATGACTTCATTTTTTCTATAATCTATTTTTTTCTAATAATCAAAATCATATATCATAAATTCATTTTTTTCTGTTCCACACAAAAAGTCTATAAAGGGTTTCCAGTCAACAATAAACTTAGATAATGTCTTTTCTCTGATCAAAGATTTCAATTTGGCCATCTCAGCAAGTTCCATCATCTTCATCCATTCCTCCATTGTGGGTAATGTTGAATCTTTCCACCTTTGTGCATATAATAATCTCACTGAAGTTATCATATATAAAAACAAAGTTCCATGATTTTTTTTTCCAACTGTTTATTGATCAGTCCCAAAAGAAAAGCCCCTGGTTTCAATTGTATTTTAATCTTTAAAATCTTCTGAATTAGTGTATGTATCTGAAGAGTAACTTGACTTTCCTTCTGAAAACAGATACAAAAAAATAAAGATTTGTGTTTTTAAAATGATCAATGTCAAAGATAAGATGATAGTATATTCCAAGTAAATTAAAAATCCTGACTATATTTCAAATATTGATTTCCATGAGACCAAATATACATTTCTGAAAAAGAAACAAGGATAAAATCCTTAACAAGCTTTTCTCTCTGCCATCACAAATAAGTTTTCATTTTCTTGGTATTTTTACCTTGCTCATGTACCAGGAATGTTAACTGGCAGGCATGTTGCCAATTAGAGAGCTAATGTACTGGAAGAGAGTGATCAAAGGGCCTACTATTTGCTCAATTTGCTGATGAGTTAAAAAGAACTGTTACTTTCACATACAGTAGCTTCCCATTTTTCTGCACTGAAAACCTACTCTGACTACTACAATATTTTGATGTCACAATGGTACTTAGAAAACAGCATGATAACCTCAGATTGTTCCATAAACGTCTTCATTTGGTATATTTTAATGCTGTCCTTCATCAAAACTATCCATTGGACACAGTTCACTCAATTCCAATTGAACTCAGTTATAGATTAGCCTCTTGCTATTTAAGTAGCCATATTGGCAGACGGGATTGAATGTGACTGCTTTACTGGAACATTCATAGCAAAACACCCATCATCTTATCCTATAACCAGTTTTGATCATCACCCAAACCTGTGCTTTTTTCCCCAAAAGGAAAGTTATATTTCTAAGGCTACTGCCACAAAGACAGATAGATATCTAAGTAATCAAACATTCAAACCTTTTCCTGTCCAACTCCTTTTTCATTCCATACAAATCCTGACTCTCCTTTTTCTGAAAAACAATAGTTCAAAAAATTGTCATTACAATACAGCACCCATTAACAAATAATATATGTTCTTTTAAAAAAAGTAGCTCAAAGACTTGAAAATAATGATGTTTTCCTGGTACTTGGAAATAAAAGTCTCGGAAACCCATAGTATTTACTTTATTTGGTGGGTGAGAGATTGGAAATTAGACTCTCATTGGCTCAGAAATAAGGTAAGCTATTTCTTGATATCTAGGGATAAAATGTTTGGTTTAGCCTCATTTGTGCCTCAGGAAACTTAGTCACAGTAAAGGGAAGGGAAGTGGAGGTCTATGAAAGTGGGAACACAATGGGAAAAATATCCAGCTATGAACCAGACACTGAAAATGATTCTAGATACGTAGAGAAAGTATTGCCATTAAAGTATTTATCTTTTATCCTAGGATACATCACTGAAGCAAAATGGCTCTTAGATATCTATTTTAGGCCTCCAAATTCTGTCAGAGTTGAAAACTAAAATCCTGAATCTCAACCCAAGTAAGAAAAACAACTAGAAACCAATGCATACTCTGAATCATAGATATTATGGATTTCTACCATATTAAATTATTACCAGCTGAAGCTTCTGAACATTATCAAAGGATTGCCTGCCTGCCTGCCTGCCTGCCTGCCTGCCTGCCTGCCTGCCTCCCTCCCTCCCTCCCTCCCTCCCTGTTAACATTTTCCCTTGCACCACTGTGTAATCTTTTTGCTCTGTAATAATCCCTAGCAAGCTGCTAAGAAATTGCTCCACTTTCTTTTTTTTCTTTTACTTTTTCTCCCTTAAATATATTTTTCAGAAATTCATTCTATATATTAATGAACAATAGGATTGGGTTCTCATTAATAGCAGCATGTATTTCTTTATTTGTCTGATTTAGATTAGATGAATCAGGAATTCCATATCAGAAGTCCAGCCACGCTACACATCTGCCAACATGCTTCCTAACAGCTTTTTCTCTTGCTTGTTTTTCCCCTGGTTTCATCTTAACTGAAAAACATCACTATAAATGGTGCCATTTTCACCTTCACCATATTTCATGTATTTTTTTCAGCTTGTATTTTTCAGCTTGTTCTCTCACACATTCAGGGTATATTTTGTTGGCTGAACATATGGTTTATTCTTTCTTTCCAGAAAAAGAACACAAAGAATAGGCTACCAGGAATGGCACTCTTCCAAAAATGGCAGCCTAATTAACCAATTATATTTCTTAAATGTTAATGTGCTAGTTAGCATATTGGAGAACAGACATTAGCACATGCTTTGCATGAAGAAGTTCGTAGGTTCAATATTCACCATCTCCAGTTAATACTAAAAAACTTTTCTAAGAATCTGAAAAGCCTGATTAATTTTGACAAGATCTTATTTTTAAAAAGTGTATGCTGCCCTCCCCAAAGTAACTTATAGCATTTTAAAATTGCATATTAAATATTTTTATACTAAAATGACAATTACAATATACAGTGTATAAACTATAAAAGCATAGGTTGCAGACACAGATGGGTTAAAAAGTTTTGTTGCAGTGTACAAATTAAGGTAGTGATAGAAGAATTCATTAAAAGACCTGGGAGAATACAAATATATCTGGTGTAGAAGGACAATAAAGTCAATGACTCACAGAGGATGACATATATATACCTGCACATTACTCCATTTTTCTGCAAGAATGGGGACTTAACTTACAACTGAAACTATAGCAGAGCACAAACATCATTCAAAATTCTCCACAGGATATGTGGAAAAGAAATGGGCTGAGACTGCATAAGAGAAAGATGAAGTTCTGCAACAATTTCTCAAGGGGTAGATGCCATCTGAGGGCTAACATGAGCACCAATACTGATCCTGAAAAGGCCCAGGGAAGGAACTCCCCTTATGCCTTCCATTAAATTTAATGGGAAATTGGAGAGATGACAGAGATGATTATCCAGTGGAAGGCTGGATGGAGAGACACCTTATAACAAAGAAGAGGTAGGATATTGCAAACATCGAGACAATAATTAAAACACAGAAACTACCCATTACAGAGATAAATAACCACTTTAAAGATCATTAAAATGATGGGATCTTATTGCTGGCTATAGCATTTGCAAGTCAGCTGCTGAAGGGAGAATATACAGGGGAAGACACCAGGATGATTACAATGAAAAAAGATTTATTAAGTCCAGAGAGATCCCTCTTCAATCAGCTGTGGTGAGTGCATGTAGCAGCAAGGAAGGTACACTGTGACAAACCAACAACACAAAGGGGTTATTTTGTTGTGCAGGATTCATAGTCCTTCAACCTTTCTCGTCACCCACTCCCCAGGTTTTGCTTAGTTTAGGCATCAGCAAGAGAAGTTTACATATTAGCTAGGATTAGCTACATTGTTACCACTTTGATGGCGGAAAGCGAGGAGGAGTTGAGGAGCCTTATGACGAAGGTGAAAGAAGAAAGTGCAAAAGCTGGGTTGCAGTTAAACCTCAAAAAAACCAAGATTATGGCAATCAGCTTGAATGATAACTGGCAAATAGAGGGAGAAAAAGTGGAGGCAGTGACAGACTTTGTATTTCTAGGCGCAAAGATTACTGCAGACGCTGACTGCAGCCAGGAAATCAGAAGACGTCTACTTCTTGGGAGGAGAGCAATGGCAAATCTTGATAAAATAGTTAAGAGCAGAGACATCACACTGACAACAAAGGTCCGCATAGTTAAAGCAATGGTATTCCCTGTAGTAACCTATGGCTGCGAGAGCTGGACCATAAGGAAGGCTGAGCGAAGGAAGATAGATGCTTTTGAACTGTGGTGTTGGAGGAAAATTCTGAGAGTGCCTTGGACTGCAAGAAGATCTAACCAGTCCATACTCCAGGAAATAAAGCTAGACTGCTCACTTGAGGAAATGATATTTAAGGCAAAACTGAAGTACTTTGGCCACATAATGAGAAGACAGGATACCCTGGAGAAGATGCTGATACTAGGGAAAGTGGAAGGCCAAAGGAAGAGGGGCCGACCAAGGGCAAGATGGATGGATGATATTCTGGAGGTGACGGACTCAACCATGGGGGAGCTGGGGATGGTGATGGCCGACAGGAAGCTCTGGCGTGGGCTGGTCCATGAAGTCACGAAGAGTCGGAAGCGACTGAACGAATAAACAACAAAGCTACATTGTTAGTGTCTAGCAGGTATTGGATACCTAGTTAACCCAAAAGTGGGAAATAATTATCTAACTGGGGTCAGTGCAGAGAGTTTGCTATTTTTCAGCTTGTGCAAAGCAAAGAAGCAGCTTGCTGGTTGGGGGAGCAAGTAGAAAGAGCAAGCTTGTCTAAGTAGCCTCTCTTCCTGGGTTAATTAAAAACTGTGGGTCAATCGAGAGCAAACCATTAGAACCAAGATAAAGCACTTTCAGAAGTGTGGGGAAGAATTTGGGATTTCTTATGAGTTGTTGTTCCACAGAAATAATAAGATTGTCCTGTTCTTTAAATCTTCTTCATATTATTCCTAATAATATTTACTATTAATACGATAAAATAAGATCTCATATTAGCATTAGATGTGATAATTTGGAAGATCCTGACTCATGTTGAAGAATGATTTAAGCCACATTATCTCTTCCAGAGACATAATGATAAAACAAATAATAATAAATGTGACTAAGACAAAATATAAAAGAGTCCAGTCTTAGAATCGAGAATGAAGATATTAAGTGGTGTTTCTGCCTTTTATGTTCAACTATCAATAGTAAAGGAATCAGCAGTCAAGAATTATGCCACTAACTAGCACTTGGTAGAATAAAAATGAAGGCCTTGGAAAGGATATTCAGATGTCATGATGTGTCTATACCTATGAAGATCAGAATTGTGCAGGCAATAGTTTTCTCTGTGACTCTTTATGGAAGCGAAAGCTGGACTTTGAAGAAGCAGGATAGAAAGAGTACTGACGCTTTTGAATGATGGTATTGGAGAAGAGTCTTGAGAACACTGTATATAGAAAAGAAAACAAACAAATGGATCAAAACCCAAATCAATTCAGAGTTCTCACTTGATTTACAAATGACCAGGCTCTAATTATCGTATTTTGGATACATTATGTGAAGACCTAGCTCTTTTGAGAAGTCTGTAATGCTGGAAAAGGTCAAAAGAAAGAGAATATGATGAACATCAGCAAGATGGATGGATTCAATTACAGCAGTGATAGGTGTACTATTGGAAGACCTGAAGGGTCAGATTTGGTATAGATCATCCTGGAGAAGTTCTATCTATGTGGTCAACACTGACCTGATAGGAGATAATCAATCAATCAGTCTTTTTCTACCTCTCCCTTTTTGTTAGTAAATCTAGAAATTTACTAGTAAATAGTAAATCTAGAATTTCCTGAACTAATGTTCCTCCTTCAAGCATGTATTGGGTCTTGCTGTACTTACACTGGGCCTTCCTTATTACAGGTTTCCTCAGTTGTCTGTCTAGCTCAGTATTTCTCAACTTTGGCAACTATAAGATGTGTGGACTTTGACTCCCAGAATGCCAGCATGCTTGCTGGAGAATTCTTGGAGTTGAAGTCCACACATCTTAAAGATGCTAAGGTTGAGAAACAGTGCTCTAGTTGGTCCAAAGGTATTCTGGGATTCATGTAAGTCCATTCAGACAACTAGCACATGTCCAGGAACCTTGACATCAGGCCATCTGTAATGTCTATGCTATTTTTGGTTCTTGCCTTCTAGTTCACTCTTTCCTTAGAACTTCTTTTGCAAATTCCCTTTGACTGAGATTTTTCTTATCACACTTTCTCAGCAAATAGCCTTCGTCTCTAACTAATGATGAACGGTTCCTTAGCTTTACAATATTAGATAAAAGCAAAATGATAAGTACAAGAAAGCATAATGTAAATGGGTGAAAGATCACAACATCAGTAGCATCTGGAATATGCAGGCTTGTGTAAATCTTATTGAACCAGGCTTTGACATACTTACATGTTGTATCTTTGTAGCATATGAGACATACAAATTTTTAATCTGCTTTATACCTAAAAGTTGGTTCTTCTTAACACAGCTATAATTTTCAAAGCAGATATTGGCTAGTAAGCAACAATCAGTGTTTTTAAATGCTAAGGGGAGCAAATTCCCAAAGCTCTCTGCCTGAGCTACTGGAGGCCATCTCGGGGCTGGCAGTGGAGTTCCCCAAACTTATGGTTCTGGGGGACTTCAATCTGCCATCCCTGGGGCATGCCTCAGTAGCGGCTTGGGTGTTCATGGCTACCATGGCAGCCATGGGCCTGTCCCAGATCATTCAGGACCTGACTCAAGACAGTGGCCTCACGCCGGACTTGGTTTTCTTGTCAGAGCAGTGGCAAAGTGACCTGAGGGGAGAATTACATCTGTCCCCATTGTCATGGTCAGATCATGCCCTGGTGGCCTTGAGATTCTCTTATGCCACCCCCCTCCACAGGCTGGACCCATTAGATTGGTCCACCCCCGGTGACTGATGGACCCGGTAGGGTTCCAGAGGGAGCTGCGGGTTGTTGTTGTTGTTATTATTATTATTATTATTATTATTATTATTATATATATATATATATATATATATATATATATATATATATATATGTATATTTAACTTATATGACCGCCCATCTCCCCCAATGAGGAACTCTGGGCGGTTTACAATAAAACTGATTAAAATAAAATATGAAATATAAAATCACTCAATTAATACAATAAATAATTATAGAATCCAGTTGGTAAGATAGCTTAATAAAAGGAAGGACATTATGGAATTAACCACCCCCATGAGGAACTATTATTTCCTCCTTCCCATGCCAGGTGGCAGAACCAGGTCTTCAGTTCTTTCCTAAAGGTTGGGAGGGAGGGGATCTGCCTCAACTCTGGGGGCAAGTTGTTCCAAAGTGCGGGTGCCACCACAGAGAAGGCCTGCCTCCTAGACCCCACCAGATGACACTCTCTTATTGCTGGGGTTCGTAGCAGACCCTCTCTGAATGATTGGGTGGGGCAGGTCGATAATATGGGGATAAGACGGTCCCTCAGGTATTCTGGCCCCATGCCATGTAGGGCTTTAAAGGTGATAACCAAACCCTTGAATTGTACCCGGAAGCAAACTGGCACCCAATGCAGCTCACAGAGCAAAGGTGTTATATGTGCCGATCTTGGTTCTCTTTCCTCTCCTATTTAACATCTACATGAAACCACTGGGTGAGATCATCTGTCACCATGGGATGAGGTATCATCAGTATGCTGATGATACCCAGTTATACATCTCTGTCCCAGGTGAAGTAAGTGATGCGGTGACTTCCCTTTCCTGGTGCCTGGAGGCTGTGGGGGTCTGGATGGGGAACAACAGGCTTTGGCTGAACTCTGGTAAGACGGAGTGGCTGTGGGTTAATGGCTCCTTGGTATCCGGGAAATTGTCATCCTTAGTTCTGGATGGGATTGCACTACCCCAGACAGACCTGGTGCGGAACTTGGGGGTTCTTCTGGACTCACGACTCCTGCTCAAAGAGCAGGTGTCAGTCGTGGCCAGAAGGGCCTTTGCACAACTTCATATTGTGTGCCAGTTATGCCCATTCCTGGACTGAGAGTCCCTTCGAACAGTCACTCATGCCCTGGTCATCTCCCATATAGACTATTTCAATGTGCTCTACATGGGGCTACCCTTGAAGAGTATCCAGAAGCTTCAGCTGGTCCAAAATGTGGCTGCGCAGGCAGTTCTTGGTGCCCCAAGATCGGCACGTGTGACACCACTGCTCCACAAGCTGCATTGGGTGCCAGTTTTCTTCCAGGTCCAATTCAAGGTGTTGGTGATCACCTTTAAAGCCCTACATGGCACGGGTTCAGGCTACCAGAGGGACCATCTCATCCCCATGACATCGACCCGTCCCACCCGGTCATGCAGAGAGGGCATGTTACGGACCCCATCTGTAAAAGAATTTCATCTGGCAGGGAAGCGGGCCTTCTCTGCAGTGGCCCCTGCCCTGTGGAACACTCTGACCCCGGAGGTGAGAGAGGCCCCATCACTCCTGGCCTTCCGGAAGTACCTGAAGACTTGGCTTTGCTGTCTCGTTTGGGATGGGAAGGGGAGTAATTATTCTTGGGGGTGGCTGGCACCTTAGAGCTCTCCTCACAGAATTAGATCTTTATGGCCACTTGGTTTTATACTTATTTTATATTTATATTTGGTAAATTGTATATGTATATTTTAGATGTTTTACATGTATCTTTTTAATATGGTTCTTATTGTAAACCGCCCAGAGTTTCCCTTTTCTGGGGGAGATGGGCGGTGGCAAAATTTGAATTATAAATAAATATTAATTAATTAATTAATTAATTAATGAGATCCAACATGGAAGATGCTGGAAAAAGTATTATATAATTCCAAAAATGGCTATGTCTGAAATTACTCTGATAATTCCTAAAATATTCTTGGAATATTTTTCCAACAAGGTTCAACAGAATTGACAAAAGTATTTGTAGTTTGAAGCACTTGCAAAAGGATAAAAAAACAAAGAAAGATATTAAGCACAGAACAGCAGTTGTTCTTTTACTCTCTCATTATATGAATGAAGGCCAATTTTATCCAAGGCAGAAATTGGATACTTTGTGGTATGTTAGGACTCATGCATTTTAGCCTTGTGCTTTCACCAAACCTTTGAGTTTCAAAACAGAGCTCTTACAGATTACATCCTTTGAAAACAGAATCTTGTGGAACCAGCAGTGGATCTGAATGACACTGCAATTTATGGGAAACCATTAAGCTTCATCAAGGATTAAGGAAGACTGCATTAACCCAAAGATGAAGGTCAGCTTCAGAGCACAAGATGTTGAGCTATATCTTTTCTCCTATTTTTTCCTATTTCTCCAACTGTTCATTAATTCTTAATTTTGTTCAGTGTAAAATCTTTCTAATAACTCTGTTTTATTCACCTCAGTTCAGAATCAATGAGTAGGAGAAAAATGAATGATGTATAATTTGGACAGCCACAGCAACAAAAATCTCAAGAAAGGGTCTTTAGCAGTAGCCTTTCAAATATGGAATATTTCCTCTTGGCCAGGAGAATGACCTTTTCTTGCTGGGATGGGCTTCAAACCCATTAATTTCCAGGATAGAGGGATTGTGTATCTAACTTCAAATGGTCACCCAGCTCCATTTCTGTGGCTTCCATGGATCAGGCCAACAGCACTTAGAACTTTTCTAACTTTGCAATCTTCTAACCCACAAAATAAGCCTGTAAAAAATTTGTTTAAACCTCAGGTAGGTAAGCTTTTAAAAAGGTACAGAATCCCTCCAGCTGAGCTTGAATTCTTGTGATTGCCTCCACATAGTTTTCTTGGCAATGATATGAAAGTGGATTGTCTGGGATGTTTTTCCCCCCAACTTTTCAGTCTAGCCTATAGTCCTGGAATTTTATTGGGGTTTTCCATTCAAGGACTAACCAAGTTTGAGGCTGCTTAATTTTTCAAAATTAGCCAAGGCTTAATACACCTAAAGGGGCGTGGTGGCTCAGCGGGTAAGACGCTAGGCTTGTCGATCGGAAGATCGCAAGTTCTGAGGTTCAAATCCCTAGCCCCACGTGACGGAGTGAGCTCCCGCACTAGACCCAGCTCTTGCCAACCTAGCAATTCGAAAGCATGCAAATGCAAGTAGATTAATAAGTACCACTTCAGTGGGATGGTAACAGCGTTCCGCATGCGTCATGCCAGCCACATGACCGTGGAAGCGTCTTAGGACAACGCTGGCTCTTTGGCTAACAAACGGAGATGAGCACCGGCCCCTAGAGTCGGACACGACTGCACAAATGTGCAGGGGGAACCTTTACCTTTTAACACACCTAATGTTATCAGAAACAAGTTTCCCAAACTTCTGCAACAAAACAAAAGCAGGCCAAAGATTTCAACTCCAACTGCTCAAGATGCGTAGTCTTCTTATTGCCATAATCACTGCTGCCCTTGGAACACAATTCCCATAGAGAGAGATAAATAATATAATATAATATAATATAATATAATATAATATAATATAATATAATATATATACACATACATATACATACACACATACACACACACACACACACACACATACATATGTACATACACACACATCATGTTCTTTGAATTAAAATGTTGCACCCTCCCTATTGTAACATAAAATGTAACATGGTCAGGGTGGTGGCCTTGGACAATTAATATCTAGCAACATCCCCTAAAATGTGCATCTCTACGTGTGAAGCCCCAAATAGCTGGGCAAGACTAAGGAAACAAAAACTACACAGTAAGGTCTTTTTAATGCTCATTGGGGGTAAATACAGGATTTTGAAAAGCGTAAGAGGAATTCCCCAGCTGGATCTCTTTGAATACATTGAGACATGTTTTCCCAGGTTTTGCTGTATTTGGGCTGAGTTGCTGTTTATGAGATAAGCATGCCTGATGTTCTCTCTCTCATTCCTGTCCCAGCCTCCCCACAATCTCTCACAGTACAGGAAGCTTGCCTGTCTCCAACAAAGAGAGTATAAATATATGAATATTTTTATATATATTGAAATAACATCAGTGCCTGGCTTTCAAAGGGACTTGCTGAAGTAACAGGAACAGATTCTATAAAAGCACCAAGTAATCTGAGTCAGTGCTTTCATCTTTTAGCAGGTTGGCTCTGGGCTATGTGTTTCTGCAGGTTCTGCAAAACCCATCATTGTTAAGGGCAGATGAATCTAAGGCTGGATGATATGTTTGCTCCCCCCCCCCCCATGTTCTGTTCCCAACAGCCTGCTGAGAACTTGATGCATGGCTTAGAAACACTCTGGGAAAATTGAAAGGGCATTAATTCTTATATCATATATCTGATATTGTGCAAAACGCTGCTCCTCCTGAACTTTGCTTGACTTGTTTGGTCTGACAAGCTCAGCGATTCCATTTTCCTGAAATAGTTTGTGTTGTGTTGAAGGGTACTTTATTACTGCATTACTGCATTTACTTATTATTGCATTACTGAAGGGTAATGCATAAGCTTCTGTCACTTTGCTGAAGTGCTAGTTTAAGTCTTTCACTATGATTCACTTTATGTGAAAGGAAGGAAGGAAGGAAGGAAGGAAGGAAGGAAGGAAGGAAGGAAGGAAGGAAGGAAGGAAGGAAGGAAGGAAGGAAGGAAGCAAGCAGAGGCATTTGTTTTGTTCTTACCATGATGATGGTCCAGCAAAATGGCCAAGAGAAAATGTCTCCAATACGGTAAACTTCTTTGGATTCTTCCATGGAGAGACAATTTGAAAGCCAAGAATTAGTAGGATTGTTAGGTTTCCTTTCAGTATAAAATTTAAAAGTAGACCATAATATAAAATGACAGTGATCAAATTAAATGAAAGCCAACACAGTAAGCCAAGAAAATAGCATGTTACTAGACACAATATCTGAAACCACACCAGAGGATGACACTTTTAGGTTGATGTTCTATGAGTATGTTTCCCCAGAACTGAGTTTAATTGGGACATACAATTGCACTATTTATTTGGTTCTGGAAAGGTGACACAGAGAGTTGGTTAGAATTCCAGTTGGAGGATTTGCCAACCAATCAGCTGAATGTCACAATCTGATTTTGGGTTAAAAAAGAATAGAATTTCAGGAGCTCAGTTTCACCACCCTCTAAATTACTTTTAAAATAACTTGTCTTATCACAGTCATCTTATTACTAGAGTTAATATCCTTAGATGAAAATATATCATGTTATAAAAGGAAAAGGTGCCCTCAAGTAAAGTTCAATTCTTGATGAGTATATGGACACATCCTCATAGTTTTCTTGGCAAAAAATAAGAAGTGCTTTGCAATTTCATCCTTCTGGGAATATTTATATTATATTATATTATATTATATTATATTATATTATATTATATTATATTATATTTAGTTCCCAGGTTCCTATATTCCTGGGATTTCCTGGACCTCTCTTGTCTAATTTGGTTTCATCCTCTGTCACTTTTTTGAATTCAGTCAAAGTTTTCTGGAAACTGACATCTATTGAGATGTCAAAACTCTCTCGAGTCAAACTTGGCTCTTGGTGAATACATGAATACATCTATGTAATTCTCTGGGTAGCAATGTGGCAGTGGTTGGCTACTGCCTTACTGCCTAATAATTAATTATACATGGAGTTTATATATTGAAGCCATGAAATGGATTACAAAGGCAATTAAAAATAAGTTAAAAATGACAGGGGCATCTATGTTCTTCTCTTGAGCTACTGCTTTGTCCTAGGATGATCCTAAACATAAAATCAAATTATTACCTATCATTTCACTGCATAAAGAACTTTTCAATTCTCAAGTTGTTTTTCTTGATAAGTCTAAAAAGATATGAAATACTGATTTGGAAAGCTAAAAGAATATCTCAATCAAATAGCTAGATTATGACCACATTACTTTCTCTGAGAAGAACAAGCAGCATCAAATAATAAAGGTAAAGGTTCCCCCCAACATTTGTGCAGTCATGTCCAACTCTAGGGGCCAGTGCTCATCTCTGTTTGTTAGCTGAAGAGCCAGTGCTGTCTGAAGATGCTTCCGTGGTCATGTGGCTGGCATGACGCGCACGGAACACTGTTACCTACCCACCGAAGTGGTACCTATTTATCTAATTGCATTTGCATTCTTTCAATTGCTAGGTTGGCAAGAGCTGGGGCGAGTGCGGGAACTCACTCCATCACATGGGGCTAGGGATTCGAACCTCCGAACTTGCGATCTTCTGATCGACAAGCCTGGCGTCTTACCCTCTGAGCCACATAGTGACTAAATAATGGATATTATTATTATTATTATTATTATTATTATTATTATTATTGTCATCATCATCATCATCATCATCATCATCATCAAAATTATCTCAGGGCCATCCACTAATATATATAGCTTAAAAGGCCACTTGGCAATAATAGTATGGAACTGCTATAATGTAAGTCTCTCCCCACCGCTATTGCCATAACATCAAAAAAATCTTGCTATTTGCCAGAAACCCTAAGCAAGCATAGCTTTGTCCTGCAGTGCTGTTGTGGGAAACAATTGATTTGTTGACTTCTCTGTATGGCTTGTATTTTGGATGGAGCATTATGAAATGGATGATGGACTCAATGCCAGCTGAACATTGCTGCATTGGGAGTGCTGCAGAGACAGGAACTAGGTTTAGAAGGTAATCACAGACTTGCATTATCATTCCAAGCTGAGCTGTCTTTCAGCTAGAAGTTCTCAATTCCCATTTTAGAAACCAAAGATACAATCTACACTTGGAAGATAAACAAAAGTTCAGCAGAATCTCACACAGTGCATATCTATGAGAACAGTGTTCAGAGGCAACCTACAATTAAAATGTCTTCATGATAAAGAGATGTTAAAGAAAAATACCAAAGCTGCAGTAATTAGATAATTACATAACAACTAAAGCATCTCTGTGGGTATTGCTGAAAAATATGTGCCAAAATGAACACTTTTCTTTTATTCACTTGGTGCTTAACTAATGGAATATTCGTTCTTTTAAAAACTTTAGGTAATCTAAGCATTACAAATTAAAAATGGGCTATTTGGAGCCAGGCACAACTGGAAAATAATGAGGAAAACCCCTGGAAGAAGAGCTAAAGAAAATTGTTAATAAAATAAAACCAAACCCATTCCAGAATCTATAATGTGCAATATATTTGATCAAAGGACCCATGCATATTAGATGGGAGCTAAGCCTAGAGAACTGAAAGTTGAAAAATTGCAAGTAAATGTGTAGTGGGCTGAGGTGGGAAAGTGAAGCTATGATTCCATTGTTCATCTCAGATCTCAGACTGCATATGGTAAACAATCTTCACTAAACAGTATATGCCATTTCTTTCAAAGAAGAAGATAATTTTGTTACAATGTATATGCATTTAGAGAGGGTAGAATGTAACTTTTAAGCATTTTAATTGCATTTATTCTAATACCCACATTTTATAAACACTGTTGTATAATATATATATATATATATATATATATATATATATATATATATTATTTCAATTTGTATCACCGCCCATCTCCTCTATACCAGGGACTCTGGGCGGTTATATATAATTTTTCCTAATCAAAAGCAGGTTACTTTTTCTAATATAAACACTTTTGTACACATTAATTGTTTGGAAAACTGCACGACAATATTCCAGGAGATGTGAATTTTCAAGTATATTTCTATCCTGCATTGGCTTCACTGGACTAAAATAGGTAGCAAACAAATTTCTTTCCTATCTCAATCATTTCTTCTGTAACTAAAAAGAGGATTTTTTCCAAGTTACAGTCAATGAGAAATTCAGAATGTCATTTGGAGAGGAGCCAAGTTCCCCCATTATAAAAAGCATAAGCCTTCCAATGGGATCTCTTTCTTGATAGGAAACTAGCTTGGTTTACAACGTCTTTCACTTCTAAGACAGCCCAGTACACTATTATTTGCTCTTTACATTTGAACAAAGGACATAAGAAAAGCCAGGGAAGTTAAACAATGCATCTTTGTTTCTTAGGTCATGAAATTCAGGACATATTAGATATGTTTTGTACTTACCTGGATCCCAAATCTCAAAATGAATTGGGCAGATTTGAATATAAAGGAAAAAATACTAATGTAAAAGGAGCAGAGAAGATTTTCATATAAGCTGCTTATTATAAGAATGTTATAATTTCAAAAACTTGAGTCTACATTTGCTTCTTCTCTTTTCTTTACAAATGTCCTTTCTCTCTTTTGGCCCTCCAGCCTGATAGCAGAGACTAGTGGCTATTTTTACTAATTTGCACTAGAAACATTTTTGGCTGAGGCGTGGAGTTACTCTCAATGGAGTGGAGAGTAGAACAGTCTGTCTGCATGTGCGTGCATACATCTCTATTATATATGCATATCCTCTAAAGTTATATTAGGCATCCAGGATTCAACTCTACTAGGTACTTTGCTGTATGTTGCTGAAAAATGGGAAGAATCTATTTCTCTTCACTAAAGAGAACAATGTCTTTCAGTACTTTTCCTAGCCAGAATGAGCTCATGAGAAGAAGCTTGTTTCCTCCAGCAAACTGAAGTGAAAAGGCCACTCTGCTGGTTAAAAGTAGGAAGCCATTTCATAAAGCCACTTTGAGGGGGTGTTTGGAGGAAAAATTTCATCAAAGCAATGCACCCTTTCAAAGATTTGCACAGTTGAAATATCCTTTTTGTAGAAGAGCCTATGGATGTTGCGGGTATCCAAAACAATCTTCTACTTTTCTACCATTCATGTTGTATATATTAGTTGGTACAAAGGCTTTTTTCTTTACCCATATAAGCACATGGATTTTTTTTTTACATTATTTCCACTTTAAAATAAATATGTATACCTGTAGCTTGAATCATGTCAACTGGATTTCTATTTTCTCAGTGGAAACGTTTCGCTCCTTATCCAAGAAGCTTCTTCAGTGAAGAAGCTTCTTGGATAAGGAGCGAAATGTTTTCACTGAGAAAATAGAAATCCAGTTGACATGATTCAAGCTACAGACTGTTCCACCTGGATGACTGAGAACCTTCATCGACAAACATGTATACCAGGATTTCTGTCTTTCACCGAGGGATAACTTCAATTTTAACATCAGTTTATCTGCTGAGAAGGTCCTAGCCATCTGCCCTGACTCATTTGGGGGTCATGGCAAGACACCCACTAAAATATAAATTGAGATAACAGCTACCAGTACATCCAGTGCTTCAAAGTCATGTCTATGGATGTACATAAATAAATAGCCTGTGAAATACAGTATTATTCCACAGCTTACCAGAAACTGAACTGAAATGTTGGAAGTGTTCTAGTGGTAAGCAATTAGGTAGTAGCAATTATTCATATGTATAGTTTCTGGACTGACCAAATATTTTCATTTTCAGTCTTATATGAAATTCTTCAATGTTTCTATCCTATATATATAGTGAAATATGATTTTTTAGATTTGTATATACATTTGTTTGCAACCATAGGTTTTAGCAAAATTCATATAAAATTACAACAATCCATATCAGTTAAATACATCCCCTCTAATATTAACAACACTATTTGCCAACATCTGCTTTTGTATCTTCCTTGCAACCATTGAAAACAATGCACCTTGTTTAGTTACATGTTCATCAACATTGGTCAACAGAAAATAGTTTTTTTTCTTTTAAATTAGAATTATTCAGTTGGATTAACAAAGGCATGATGAATCTAGCTCTAGTTTCCTGATATACTTTGCAAAATAATAAGTAATGGCTCAAGTCTTCCACCTGTGAGTTATTACAAATGCATAATGGGTGTGTAGTTGGCAATCCTTTACTATCTTCCATCCAAAATAGGCTGTTGGCATTGTTTGAAAACAAAGTTCTGTGAAAGCTTGTCTCAGGGAATGGGATGTGTTGTTGTTTATTCGTTCAGTCGCTTCCGACTCTTCGTGATTTCATGGACCAGCCCACGCCAGAGCTTTCTGTCAGCTGTCACCATCCCCAGCTCCCCCACGGTCGAGTCCGTCACCTCCAGAATCTTGCCCTTGGTTGGCCCCTCTTCCTTTTGCCTTCCACTTTCCCTAGCATCAGAATATTCTCCAGGGTATCCTGTCTTCTCATTATGTGGCCAAAGTACTTCAGTTTTGCCTTTAATATCATTCCCTCAAGTGAGCAGTCTGGCTTGATTTCCTGGAGTTTGGACTGGTTTGATCTTCTTGCAGTCCAAGGCACTCTCAGAATTTTCCTCCAACACCACAGTTCAAAAGCAACTATCTTCCTTCGCTCAGCCTTCCTTATGGTCCAGCTCTCGCAGCCATAGATTACTACAGGGAATACCATTGCTTTAACTATGCGGACCTTTGTTGTCAGTGTGATGTCTCTGCTCTTAACTATTTTATCAAGATTTGTCATTGCTCTCCTCCCAAGAAGTAAACATCTTCTGATTTCCTGGCTGCAGTCAGTGTCTGCAGTAATCTTTGCACCTAGAAATACAAAGTCTGTCACTGCCTCCACTTTTCTCCCTCTATTTGCCAGTTATCAATCAAGCTCATTGCCATAATCTTAGATTTTTTGAGTTTTAACTGCAACCCAGCTTTTGCACTTTCTTCTTTCACCTTCATCATAAGGCTCCTCAGCTCCTCCTCACTTTCAGCCATCAAAGTGGTATCATCTGCATATCTGAGATTGTTAATGTTTCTTCCAGCGATTTTAACTCCAGCCTTGGATTCATCAAGTCCAGCACGTCACATTATGTGTTCTGCGTACAGGTTGAATAGGTAGGGTGAGAGTATACAACCCTGCCGTACTCCTTTCCCAATCTTAAACCAGTCCGTTGTTCCGTGGTCTGTTCTTACCATTGCTACTTGGTTGTTATACAGATTCCTCAGGAGGCAGACAAGATGACTTGGTATCCCCATACCACCAAAAACTTGCCACAATTTGTTATGATCAACACAGTAAAAGGCTTTAGAATAGTCAATAAAACAGAAATAGATGTTTTTTCTGAAACTCCCTGGCTTTCTCCATTATCCAGCGGATATTGGCAATTTGGTCTCTAGTTCCTCTCTTTTCTAAACCCAGCTTGTACATCTGGCAATTCTTGCACCATGAATTGCTGGAGTCTACCTTGCAAGATCTTGAGCATTACCTTACTGGCATGTGAAATAAGTGTCACTGTTCGATAGTTTGATCATTCTTTAGTGCAGAGCTTTCCAAACTGTGTGTTGTGACAAAAGTGTGTCACCACACACAGCGTGGTGTGTCGCCACACCACCCGGAAGCGGCGGCGCGCGCGTGCACGGTGGCAGCAGCAGCCGCTGCCACCACCATGCATGCACGCGCCGCCGCATGCCCCCCCGCGCCGCCGCACGCCCCCCGCGCCGCCGCACGCCCCCTCGCGCCGCCGCACGCCCCCCCGCGCCGCCACCGTGCATGCACACACCGCCGCACGCCCCCCCGCGCTGCCGCCGTGTGCGCGCACGCTGCCGCACGCCCCCCGCGCCGCCGCCGTGCATGCGCGTGCCGCCGCACGACCCCCCATGTCAGTGGCGGCACTTTGGAAAGCCCTGCTTTAGTGTTTCCCTTTTTTGTTATGGGGATATAAGTTGATTTTTTCCAATCTGATGGCCATGCTTGTGTTTTCCAAATTTGCTGGCATATGGCATGCATCACCTTGACAGAACCATCTTGCAAGATTTTAAACAATTCAGCTGGGATACCATCATCTCTTTCTGCCTTGTTATTAGCAGTGCTTCTTAAGGCCCATTCAACCTCACTCATCAGGATGTCTGGCTCTAACTCACTGACTACACTGTCAAAGCTATCCCCGATATTATTATCCTTCCTATACAGATCTTCCATATATTCTTGCCACCTTTCCTTGAAGTCTTCTGCTTCTGTTAGGTCCTTGCCATCTTTGTTTTTGATCATACCCATTTTTGCCTGGAATTTACCTCCGATGTTTCTAATTTTCTGGAAGAGGTCTCTTGTCCTTCCTATTCTATTGTCTTCTTCAACTTCCGCACATTCATTTTTTAAAAATCATTCCTTATCTCTTCTGGCTAAGCTCTGGAATTTTGCATTTAATTGGGCATATCTCCCCCTGTCACTGTTGCCTTTTGCTTTCCTTCTTTCTTGGGCTACTTCCAGTGTCTCAGCAGACAGCCATCTTGCCTTCTTGGTTTTCTTTTTCTTTGGGATGTTTTTTGTTGCCGCCTCCTGAACAATGTTACAAATTTCTGTCCATAGTTCTTCTGGGACCCTATCTACTAAATCTAGTCCCTTAAATCTATTCTTCACCTCCATAAAAATGAATGGGATGTAAGAGACTTTAAATAATATGAAGATTTGTAAGTCCTTATCAAATTCTAAAAGAAATGAATTTCTTACCATCCGTCCTGGCCAAATTCAAAAAGAACAGCCATTTCAAGAGTGAAGGCACTGTGTTGTATCTATTTCTGCCTGTCCTATATCTGTTAAACCAGTGGTGGGGAATTCTGGGAGTTGAAGTCCACACATCTTAAAGTTGCCAAGTGTGAAAAAAACACTGTAAAAACATTGGAAGCCTTTCAAAGAGAGAGAATGAGAGGTACCAAAAGAATGAGAGGTACCAAAAGGATAGTTTGAATTCTCTCCAGCGATGATTAAATACAAAGAAGTCCAATTCCTTTTGAAGCCCTCTGCCTAAAGAGAAAAATAATGTTTAAATAAGGTTGGTAAGTATTAACAATGTACACATGTTGTCAACAATGTATTGTCAGGCAACAATTTGGGGAAATAGATATGGGGTGCATTATCCTACTTAGGTATAATGATGCTGAATTAGTTTCTTTGAAAGGAAGCTTCACTTGAGCTGGAAGCATTAACCTGAGTTGAGTGTTCTTTTAAGGAATTATTAATTAGAAGGGTGGATTTAGTTTTATGTTCTTCCATGTCATTTGAATCATTGTTCTAAATGTTTCTAAATCCACAGTCATTATGAATACAAGGTAATACAAGGAATACAAGGTACTGACATGTGTGCCAAATTATTACAGAGTTGTTTCTGAATAGACCACACAAGGATCTGATCCAATTCCAATTGAAATAACTAGCCCCAGACTTCAATGGATGCTTAAGATATGAATGTTTGTACTGTACATTCATTGATCAACTCACATTTTCCTGGGAATGCATGTTTTCTTTCATAGTAATTTATATTTTGAACGATGACAGTTCTCCCCCAAAATTCAAGTTTTGCTTTTTGGATTATATGAAGGCTTTGACTTACAGATCACAATGAATTGTGGATAGTCCTTAAAAGCTTGTGTGTACTGGGCCACCTTATCTACCTATTGAAGAATTTATATAAATAGTGGTCTTTGGGAGTATTCATTTATGAGATAAAAATATATATTTCATGCATATTTAGCAGCCATAAAGGGACTGGAAGCACAGATGTGCAATAACACAGAAGCCAACAATTCTTATGAACAGGGCTAGCATTGCATTAGTACTTCCCAGGTAGGCACAGGAGGGCAAAGGGTGGAAAATATGACATACAGTATATGTCATGATGTCATGATACAAATGTCATGACCTATGTACTTGAGTCACACAGCATGATACAAGTATCCTTTGTGCCATGATGTACACGTTGTCATCTTGACATCATTGTATCTTATACAGATGCTGCCATATGTCACCCTTTCAAAGTAGACCAGACTAGGAAACCAATTCCGTGTAGGTTATTGCTACTTTTATTGTAATAACATTACAATTGAATTGTAATGTTGCAATGCAATACATATTGTATTGAGTCTTGCAAGTCCGAATGCCCTTCTCCCCTCCCTCCCTTTGTGCAAACTAGAGGGCTTCTCTGAGATGTTTACTCACATTATATTCTTGGCCTGTGCTTAGATCTCTCTTATTTGACTGTTCCCTTGGTAGTGGCTCTTCCTTCTGTCCTTAAAGGCCATTCCCTTTGTCACCTACCCTATAGCATATGATAAGAAATTGCAAGGTACAATATTGTTGAATGAGCAGTCTGGATGCCACAGATACATGTATGAAAACCAGATAAAAATTTCCCAGTGAGCTTGAAAGTTATTGACAATTAATTATAATTCTGACTTGCCTTAAAAAAATTACAGCTTAGATCTCCAATTAGTTATCACCATAGTTCATAAATATCTGATTAAGAATATAATTTAATTTGATGATTGGTGCTCAAAATATTGCAAATCATGTGCCATTCCCCAAGAAGATTTTACTTGATACTTGTTACCTATTGTAATTATAATATTAGTCATTCACAATGAAATATAGTCACAAGGTTAAGCCCATACAGTAAAAGGCTGGAAGTCTCAAACCTGCTTGCCCAGAAGCCATATGGGACAATGCATCCTAGCCCTGCATCCTGCTTTGGGGTAGCAACTTGATAGTTACCTCTGTCACCATCTATCTGCCAGGGGAATGCCTTGTAGTTACCACAACTTGTGCATTTCACTTGCAAGTAAAGACAAACAATAAGAAACATTAAAGTAAATCCTACAGCATCACCTCCTGGATCTGTAGCTTTAAAGTGTATGACTAGGGAAATCAACCTATCTGCTCTATCTCCTTTGTTGGGAAATAAACCAATCTCACAAGAGATAAGTAAAGTCAAGCTTTATTAAAATGAGAAAAGAGAAGATGTAGAAATTCCTTTTTAGTTTTAATCATATGCAAAGTGATTAATGGCTAAGAAAATAAAAATATAAGGATCTTCAAAACACTGATAGTAGTTTAAAAAGACCTCCAATAGAAAAATAGACAGAAAAATCATAAGTTTCTAGGCAGATCAGTAGTAGTGCAAAAGAGAGCAAGTTGTTTGTGATCAGTCTGGTTATAAAAATTGAACTGTCAACTGTTTATTACAGCATCTATTCTAGGAATATAATACATATCTAGCCATGTTCATCCTTTCTATGCCGGAGCCCAATAGTAATTATTGTGGTATGGAACTCTGAAAAACTGCTTAATTCATCACTAAGTTTTGAGTGAAGCACATCTCAAAGCTAAACTGTAGACCCACTCCCCCAACTCTAATCAATGGGTGTCCCTACTACTTACTTCCTCTCAAAAAGATGAACAGGTGCAGAAGCCATTTTCTTCCACGAAAGGCCGTTGATCAAGATCAACATTTCATGAGGCCAGGAACACCACCTTCACCTCACAGAGCAAAGTGTTGAATGTGTCCACTTCATACTACCTTAGTGTAAAACAATTATTCTAAAATATATTTATGTAGTGAACAAAAAGCCCCAAAGTAAGATCCTTGTATCCCCATCGAAATATGTGGAATTGAAACTTATGAACATTTTCCAATATTTCTCATTTAGAGGAAGGAAAATAACACAGAATTGTCAGCATATATTAACATCAATTTCCCCTCAGCCTTTTCTATAAAGTAATGTTACTTCCCTTCACACACACTCCTCACTTTTTTGTAGGCAATATTGTCTTATTGTTCAAACAGAATGATTCTGAACTATCCTTCAGGGAAGTCCTGGGCTTTCCTGAGTATTTGGTTTTCTTAATTATTGAAGTCCCTTAAGAAATAAGAGGGTAAAAAAAAAGATGAAGAAGAAGAAGTTGCTTCAACCAATATTATGAGAATTAACTGTGAGATACAGGACAAACATGGCTATTTGTGGACAGAATATGAATAAATATGGTCAGTACCAACTAACATATGGCTAGCCACATGTCCTTCAATTATAGGAAGCATAGCACATTTGTAGGAAGAAATTTTTCAAGCTGTGGTAATCATTAATTTTAAGTCTGCTAATATCTCTGATCCTGCAAACAAAGAAATAATGCTTCAGATTATTTTTAAAAAAATGTTTTTCAAGAAGTGGGACAGTGGGATAGGATATGCTAATCTGCTTCCTGCTTTAGCCCTCTTCAGATGTTCAAAGTGTACTAATGAAAAGAACAGAGGACTATATGGATAGTCTTCCATGGGATTGGGATATTAGGGAGATCCAGGAGGAGGAATGAGATGTGCATCCTCATGAACTGTCCATAGTAAAAGTTTTACATTCTTGAGGAGGGGTCTTAAAAAGGGTGCTACAACTTGATTAAAAAGCAATGACTTTTTGTCTGGACTGACATAATTTCCTAAACCCAAACCCAGATTAACAAAACATAGTTGATGAATACATATAATGTGCTATTCCCCAAAATACTTTACTTATCTGTAAAGAAGACTATTTTTTTATTCAGATAAATCAATTTTAAATAAAATCATCTAAGATTTGCTGAAAATACACTCATGGGGACAGTTGAGCCCTCCCCCATCTAATCTGTTAATTTGTTAGTTTTGTACGATGGATTGTTTTAAATGCAAGGTGGTCTCTCTTTGGGGTAAATGTGGTTGGCCATAGTTCGATTTCATAAGATAGCCTGCTTCATACAAGTTCTAAAACAAAACTTGGATCATTACAAGATTCCTTTGCTTTAATCAGCCCCCAAGCTTTGATTCTTTCCAAATTCTGGGTAGAAGAAGATGAGTTTCTTCTGAGCAGTGAATCACATTCCTCCACTATCTTGGATGCTGTGCTCTCGTCAAGCCCATTTATATCCTTATAATCATGATATTCCCTTTCAGAGCAAGCATTCTAGAAGCACTGAAAATAAAAAAGAATAGTAAGCAAAGGAGATGAACAAATGAGATATGAAGAAAGGAAATATAGCTAAAATTAATCTACACAAGAAGTATTCATGATCCCTCTGCATATCTTTCTCACAACTACTTCACAAATGGCCTTTTGTTCTTCTCATCTCTTTTTTTGAGGATTTCATTAATTTCATCCAAATACAAATTTCTTGACTTTCGCTTTCCTCTAAATCTATTTATTCTTTCTTCATATATTTGTTTTGCAAAGTGATCCTCACTCATTCTGTCTATATGACCAAATCACCTCAAAGTATTCCTTTCAGACTGATCACCACCATTCATTCATCCTCCATACATTCATAGAATCATAGAATCATAGGGTTGGAAGGGACCTTGGAGGTCTTCTAGTCCAACCCCCTGCCCAAGGCAGGAATCCTCATAACATCTCGGACAAATGTTGTCCAATCTATTCCTGAAAACCTCCAGTGATGGAGCACCCACAAACACGGGAGGCAAGCTGTTCCACTGCTTAATAGTTCTCACTGTCAGGAAATTCCTCCTTATTTCCAGGTTGGATCTCCCTCTGACAAGCTTCCACCCATTGCTTCTTGTCCTACCCTCAGGTGCTATGGAGAATAAATTGATGCCCTCTTCCCTGTGGCAGCCCTTCATGTATTGGAAGACTGCTATCATGTCTCCCCTCAGTCTTCTCTTCATTAAGCTAAACATACCTAGTTATTTTAGCCATTCTTCATAGGATTTAGCCTCCAGACCCCTTATCATCCTTGTTGCTCTTCTCTGCACTCTTTCTAGGGCATCAGCATCTTTTTTGTATTGTGGTGACCAGAACTGGATGCAGTATTCCAATTGTGGCCTTGCCAGTACGGTATAGAGTGGTACTATCACTTCCCATGATCTTGATACTATCCCTCTGTTGATGCAGCCCAGGACTGTGTTGGCTTTTTTGGCAGCTGCAGCACACTGCTGACTCATTCTTAAGTGGTGGTCCACCAGGACACCTAGATCCCTCTCATAGGCACTACTGTTGAGCCAGGTACTGCCTATCTTGTACTTGTGCATCTGGTTTTTCCTGCCTAAGTGTAGGACCTTACATTTCTTGCCATTGAACTTCATCTTGTTGGATAGGGCTCAATGCTCAAGTCTGTCAATAACCTTCTGAATCTTCAGTCTATCTTCTGAAGTGTTAGAAATTCCCTCCAGCTTTTTGTTATCTGCAAATTTGATGAGCACCCCTTCAATCCCCTCATCTAGGTCATTTATGAATATGTTGAAGAGCACTAGGCCCAAGATAGAACCTTGAGGTACCCCAGTGCATACTTCTCTCCACATAGATGTAGTTCCATTAAGGACCACATGCGGAGTGCAACTGGAAATCCATCTGGTAGTGGTCCTGTATATCCCACATTGTTCTATCTCACCAAGAAGTAGGCTGTGGTCTCCTTTATCAAATGCCTTACTGAAATCTAAGTATACTATATCCACAGCATTTCCTTGGTCCACAAATTTAGTCACTTTATCAAAGAAGTCAATAAGATTTGTTTGGCATGACCTGTTCTTAATAAACCCATGCTGGCTTCTAGCAATCACCTTGTTCATTTCTGGGTGCTCACAAACCCGTTGCTCAGTTCCCCTGTGCTCCAGGAGCTCTCAAAGATTTCATTCAGTGGTTCCGAGATCACATCTGCCAACTCCTTCAGTACCCTGGGATGTAAACCATCCAGTCCAGGAGACCTGAACTCGCTCAAAGCAGCTAGGTGTTCTCTTACCAATTCCTTACCTATTTTGACCTGCATTCCTCTTCTGTCTCCCTGATTTTGACAGGTTGGATTATTTTATCCTTTTGTATAAAGACAGATGCAAAAAAGGAATTTGCACCTTCTCCCTGCTGCCCGTCACCTTCTTACCAACTTCTCCCACTAGCAGCCAACCATTTCCTTGACTTTCCTCTTGCTCCTTATGTATTGAAAGAAACTTTTTTTTTGTTATTTTTGGCATATGTTGCAAGTCTTAGCTCATTCTGAGCCTTAGCCTTCCTGACTCCATCCTTGCAGATTCGGGCTATTTGCTGGTATTCTGCTCTAGTTATAAACCCCTCTTTCCATTTTTTATACTTGTCCTTTTTGTCCCTCAGCTTGTCAGAGAGGTCTTTGTGCAACCACACTGGTCTTGTCAGGTGTCTCTTGTTTTTCTTTCTCTGTGGTATTGTTTTTGTTTGGGCCTTTATGATCTTGTTTTTTTAGAATTTCCCAAGCATCCTGAACTGATTTCCCCTCTCGGATTTCCATCCATGGAATCCTTCCTATTCTTCCTCTTAGTTTGTTGAAGTCAGCTCTCTTAAGATCTAGAACACTAGTCTGACTTGGTTCAGGTATCCTGGCCTGCATCATGGTGATCCTAGTATGACATGGTCATTCTTCACTCTATTTCTTCTTGTTTCACCACATACACCTTAAGTACCATATTTCCACTGCAATCAATTCATTTTTATATTTCTCCTGACACGTACATGTTTCCCTTCCATATACTGTAACAAAGTCAGTAGAAGCACACCCACCCACATGCATGCCTGCTTCTTTCAAGAAATAGCCTTGCAGCTGTTATATTTTCACTCTAATCTCATTGAGTTCTTTCTTTTTATTTCATGTCCATTTTTTTCCAGCATAAATGAAGCTGGTTGGAAAATTTAAAACAAACAAAAGGAAGTACTTCTTCACATAATGCATAATCAACCTATGGAATTCATTACCAACGTTACACAAAGCCATAATATAACACACAAAAAATAGTGATATACTTACACACACAAAAATGCTAGCTTTAGGTTTTGACATGCAAACTGAAAACTAAATAAAAATCTTGTATTAATGAGGCAGAACTGTGACTGGTTGAAACAGCAGCTTTTTCACTGAGTGTCATTTTCTCTTTCTCTTTGCTCTGAATTCTGTTCATATCTGTTTTTTTTTATTCTAATTCAAATTCAGATTGAATCTTTCCAACAGAGACCCTCAACTTTCATAACTTTATTTTCCTACTGAATCTGAGAAATAACCCAAAGAAAAACGCCGAAGGGTAGATTGGGCCATTATAATGCCAGTCTTTTTGAAGCAACTTAAAGGCATTGTGTTGAAACTCTCATATTATTTTCAGGGTGTTTATTTTTTTAACTTCTAGTTATACCCTTATTACTCTACAAATTGCCAGGACTATGAAACAACAAGGATTGTTTCTATTATTTTTTTAAAGCCACACAATATTTTATTTTGCATTAAATATACAGAGCTCCAAATCAGAGATGCAGAACATTGTTCAGTGCATTTTGCCTTTGAGCAGTGGGCAGGGACTTTGCAAAAATGTGGATGGGTATGAACAGCAATTTAGCTAAATAAAGTTGATATTACTTTTGTTTAATTAATATAAATGAATTTTTAAGTAACATTCTTCAGTCCCACAGAGGGATCCATATATTCACTAATTTCATCTAATATCATTTCTCAATCAAACCCACACAGAGATAGAGATATACCCCCCACTCACACATACACACACACACACACTCACCACTCTCTCAACCTCTTCCCTTCATGAAACACAAAGTAAAATCTCCTCCCTACCACCACTTGTAAACAGCAATGCTTCCCAGCCTAGCTTTAAATTAAATTGATTTCTCCAAGGCCCAACCACCTTTTGTTCCCTTTACAATGAACTGATTTCTATCCACCTTTTCAACAATTCTTGGTAAAGCAAAGTGCTGCACTGATTAACAGAGTAAATCTACACTGTCCCTTGATGGGCTTTTTACTATCCATTGTCAGAGTACAGGAAAAAGACAGTTGGATTATACCTTCCATATATTAGCAACTGTTTTCTCCAACATCTCCAAACAAAAATGTGAATTTCTAGGAGGACAGACCAGTTAAATGCGTGATTAAAGGTACATACTTTTTTATTTATTTTTATCCCATGCATCTTTACTGGCAATGCAGAGTTTTGCTTTGAGATCATTACTAATATTATAGTTATACCTTTTAAATATTACTCCAAGTAGCCATCTGAATTACTTATGCACTTAGGTTGGCAGTAGCACATTTAACTTCCAAACTTCCATGGGGCAAGGTCATTCTGGCTCAATAAGGTTGTTCGCCTTGAAAAAGTATCTCACTCTCCTTCCATGAATCTTCAATGCAGAGCCAATTTTTCTTGATCAGCCACTTTCCTTTGCTGGAAACCATTACTAACTTGATGTCAGTAATTTGAGGTCAAGAAGTAGAAGCAGCAGAGATTCCAGGAAAGCTCTTTAGGTTGTAGATTAGAATAACACGATCTGGAAAACCTATCAGAGTTTCTCTCTACCCCATCTTATACCAAACAAAATTAAAGAAAATTTATTTTTCTTTCTTACCCTTTCCACTTTCCCAAGACTGAGTAGACTTATCTCCTCCCTTAACAGTTCATTGCTCCCTTGCCATTGGGATATATTCTTTTTTTAATTTTAATTAATTTTTTAAAGTTTTTGTTGTGATTTAAAAAATAATAATGTTATGTTGAAATAATAATAATAATAATAATAATAATAATAATAATAATTTCCAAATACAAACTGATAAAGGCACATAACATTCTGAATACAAACGGATAAAGTCTTGGCGCATAACACACCAGATTTAACTGTGGTTGAAAAGAAGAAAGTGTGGATAATTGATGTGGCAATTCCAGGGGATAGTAGAATAGAAGAAAAATTATAATTGACTGCACCAATTATTGCCCAATTCACCTCCTGTCCCATACTATGAAGAGCTTTGAGAAAATTTTGGATGAACGCATTCGCAACATCGTCCAACTTACCATCAACTAATGTGGCTTCGTTAAAGGATGTGGGATGATTGATGCCATTTTTGGTAAAGGTTCCACCTGCACATTTGTGCAGTCGTGTCCAACTCTAGGGGCCGGTGCTCATCTCCGTTTGTTAGCCGAAGAGCCAGCGTTGTCCGAAGACACTTCCACGGTCATGTGGCCGCATGACGAGCGTGGAACACGGTTAACTACCCACCAAAGTGGTACCTATTAATCTACTTGCATTTGCATGCTTTCGAATTGCTAGGTTGGCAAGAGCTGGAGCTAGTGCAGGAGCTCACTCCTTCACGCGGGGCTAGGGATTCGAACCTCCGAACTTGCGATCTTCCGATTGACAAGCCTGGCATCTTACCCGCTGAGCCACCACACCCCCTATGAACATAGTTCATAGTCCACGCATAATTAAATAAATGAACATTCTACACATAAGGTTATTAGCAAAATTATTTTCTCTTTTGGAACCAGAAGCAAATTTTCTGTCACTAAATTCAATAGGGAAAAAAGGAGTTAAAAAAATATATGGCATAAAGAAAATCACCTTGTTTCCTTTTTGTCTGCCTGCTTCATGCACCTAGCAACTGCAGAAGAGCAAGGGAAGAAACTCCCAACAGTTGTTAGATAAGGGATTTTGTAAGTTTTCAGGAGAAAGGATTTAAAGGTTCATGACAATTACAAGGAAGAACTTTAAAATACCCATTTGTGCAATACCCTGATAAGGAACAACAAAATGCCATCCCAGAGTGTGTAAGTCTTCAAGTTCTCCAAAGGGATGGGAAAAAAGCAAAAAAGTTCAAAGTATTAAGACAGATGCCATTTCAGGTCTGCTACTTAACCTGAGTCTCAAGACGGAGACTGAAAATGATGTGCCTTAATACTCATTGGTGTTTCTTGCATCAGATACTTCATTATGGGAAGAACCAAAGTTTGAAAACAGGAGGGATATCTGCACCTTAGATCTTTCTCCTGACTGAGGGTTTTGGCCTGATAAAGAACAAGAGTACAAAGAAGTTTATTAGAATATTATCAAAGCCAGATAATGATTTTTAGGAATGCATTCATTTGAAGCAAAACTGTGTACTACAGTCTACTGT